>JASDQU010099782.1:13667-33796 GCA_032191745.1 Picea mariana | reverse complement strand
TTATCAATATGGGTCCCAGACCACATACCCCAGGAGTGCACTGGGGGCCCTAGATCTGTCTAGGGTCTTAGCCATCCTCCAGGAGAATGGCTCTCGCTGCTGCATATAAATTTAACATACCAGCAACAAACTCACAATGGGCCATTACCAAAACCCTGTGCACATAATAGGGCCGTAGCCTCTAGGGTACCAGCAGCAAACTCACAATGGGCCATTACCAAAACCCTGTGCACATAACAGGGCCGTAGCCTCTAGGGTACCAGCAGCAAACTCACAATGGGCCATTCACCCCAAACGACAGTCAAAAGCCGGATCTGAACTGAGGCTACTCATACAAGAGGAGGCCGGATCTGAGCTGAGGCTACTCATACAAGAGGAGGCCGGATCTGCACCAGTCATAAAGGGAGAACACTGCTATGCTAGAGGAAGCTGGATCTGTACTAGAGGAGGCCGCAACTAGAAGCTTAATCCACAGCAGAAGAAAGGGGGGCCACTTCTACAGCAACCACAAGGAGGCTGCCTCACAGCAAAACAAAACAGGCCGCTCCTACAACAATGCAATAGGGCCGCTCCCACAGCAATACAATAGGGCCGCTCCCACAGCTATATAATAAGGGTGCTCCCACAGCTATACAACAAGGCCGCTCCCACAGATATACAATAGAACCGCTCCCACAGAAAAATAAGGAGGCCGCAGACTTAGAGAGAGGCTCAACACTTAGCACAAGAGAGTCAGTGAAAAGTGAGAGGGGAGGGTTTATTATAAAGGTTTTAGGTTAGGGTTAGGGCTAGTTAAGTTTAACTAAAAAGTCACATGTTTAAATTTGGAATTTAAACATGTGACACTAATATTAACTTTAAAACATTACCCCTTAATAAAACAACAAAACCCCAAACCAATCAAACAAGGGTAAAGGAGGGTTTGCAAGGTGGCATTACTCATTCCTTCATATCATATGGTGAACCTATTACTTTATCATCACTGCATATGGGACTTATCCCTCTTGTGGTTATGTCCTTCTTCAAGGAGGGTCATGTACCATCAAGTAGCCCCAGGACTTTTCCTGGGGTCTTATCCTGGATCCACCAAGGTCAGAGATCAAGGATCAACCCATGCCCCAGGCATGGGTACCCTGGACCATGTCCAGGGGCCCTAGACATATCTAGGGGCTTTAATTGCTTGGTCCCAGACCAAGAAACCCATGCCCCAGGCATGGGTACCCTGGATACTGTCCAGGGGCCCTAGACATATCTAGGGGCTTTAACTGCTTGGTCCCAGACCAAGAAACCCATGCCCTAGGCATGGGTACCCTGAACCGTGTCTAGGGGCCCTAGACATATCTAGGGGCTTTTATCTGCTTGGTCCCAGACCAAGAAACCCATGCCCCAGACATGGGTACCCTGGGCCGTGTTCAGGGGCCCTAGACATATCTAGGGGCTTTTATCTGCTTGTTCCCAGACCAAGAAACCCATGCCCCAGGCATGGGTACCCTGGACCATGTCCAGGGGCCCTAGACATATCTAGGGGCTTTTATCATGGCACTGACTATTTGGTCCCAGACCAAGTACCCCAGAAGTGCACTGGGGGCCCTAGATCTCCTCTAGGGTCTTAGCCATCCTCCAGGAGAATGGCTCTTGCAGCTGCTATAAATTTAACATAACTAATATCTGCTTCTGGATTTCCAGCAGCTTTTGGATATCCTTTCTCCATGGATTGTTGGAACTGGCTGGATCTAATTGCTTCTTTCCAAGCTTATCGTTGTTTATATTTTCTTCTCTATTTGTTTCTTCAGGTCCAGCTCTTCTTTGATCTCGATTACTTTCCCCAACTCCAGCCACTGCTTGAAAGACTGCTTCCCTATGTTGAGCTTCTACTATGTAAATGTTGCACCTGGGCCCTAAATCTCAGGGGTTGTTCCAATTGGAAGACTCCCCAATTTCTGTAGCACCTTTATCTCCAATGACATCTACATCGTTTACCCATTGTTGGGTTCCTCTCAAAATTCCTTCAAGAGGTTTCTCAATTCCCAGCTTACGTAGCTATTCCAGTCTGGGGAAGAAAAGGTATTTTCTTGGCTTCTATTTCTTCGGCCTCCCTTGCTTCCTTGAACCTTCTCACTTCTCCCATTCTGACAGAACTCCAGAAATCCTAGGACCAGAGCTAAGGTAAACATCGCTTCAACAACTTGGGCAACAAGATCCCATCCTTCTATCTTGTCTATGTGAAGACAGTTTGGTGCATTCAATACTGGGAGAGAATGAATTAAGGGTACAAGTCAATCTAAGATTTCAGTCTATTAAAGATCATATGTATGTTGGCTCCCAGTATTTTGGGACCCAGCTTTTCAAATTTAAATAAATAAGTAAATTTTGTCTCCCCAAGGTGGGGGGTAAAGTTATATTTCCTAGCAGACTTTTGGAGGCCTTTATTCTCAACTCCCTTTCGTAATTATATATCTTATACTTATCGATCTTGATTCAGATTCTCTTCCAAGATCTGCTTGTAGATTTTCCCATCCTTGATATTCTCTTAATTTTGGAGTTCTAATCCTTATCAGTTTGCTGTCCTTTAGGTTAGCTGCCTGGTTAGCAACCCAATATGCCGCTCTATTAGCAGTTATTTTTACGTGAGGGAATTCAATGCTTTTAAACAATAAGCTTTTACCTGTTTCGACCATTTCATATGGTTTGAGAATTTCCAGATCTGAGGGTGAGCCTTCCCTATCGTCATGTTGATGATGATTTGGGAGTCTCCTTTCATGATAACGTCTTTAAAACTAAGCATTTTTCAGTATTCTAATCTGGCAATTAAAATGTTAACTGCAGCTTGGTTATTTGTGTCATCTACCATGCCTTCCATGTAAGGTATTTTTAAGCATGTCTTTTTGATTGTTGGGTACATAACCACACCATTCTTATTAGGTGCTAGAGTCTATGGACATAAGCTTTTTTTGTGTGTATGCTCAAGATTTTGTAATAATGTTAATGTACCAGACATTTCTTGTATCGTATTCCAATATTTGTAAAAAGGCCACTTTTATGTAACGAGGGCCTAATCGCATTTATTAGTGCCTTAGCTCTAAGTTAAGTTTTTGGCCTCTTTATAGATATAAAATTTAAATAGGTATTCTCCCCCTCGTATATGTATCTCTTATCATTTTATCAATATGACAAACTAGTCATTGGTGTTTATTAGGGACGTCTTTGTTCATTACTTGGGTTTGCAGGGGCAATCTGAAGATTTTCCAGGTCCTATCAAGCTGCCAACAAGACGGGGGCAGTAGCGGGAATAACAGGAACAAGTGCCTCAACTATATCCCATAGTTCGAGGTCTTCTAAGACAAAGACTATCCTCGCCTTCCAAGGCGACCAGTTGCTAGCCCCAGTTAGCCTATCCTCCACACACACCTGAGATGCTGACATGACTGTCAAACTGCATTCCAACTGATGCTCAAACTGCAAAGGAATGTTGCCTCACTCCTGTCAACACAGGTGTGAAAAGAGGCAAGTGAACTCCGACCTCACTCCTAGCAATATAGGTGTGAAAAGAGGTCGTGTCAAATCAGCCTCATTCCTACCTCATAGATGTGAAAAGAGACTGACGAAAAACTGTCCACAACTGCTCTACAATCCTCTACAAAAATTCTGTCAACAAGCTGCCACTAACACTGTCAATGGCTGTCCACAAAATCTGCCAAGAAGATGTCTATAACAGCCCACTCATATGCTGTCCAAACTACTCAAAAAACAGCCACCTCAGCTATGATACCATGAAGATTTTCCAGGTCCTATCAAGCTGCCAACTAGGTCTGTCTTTGACCTCAACTTGGCTCTAAGTTTCAACTGTCAATGAAGGTTTTGCTGCTATTTTAGGACAGCCAACAGTTCATGAACTTCTTGCTGATTTGTTATGGTTACATTCACAATTTTAGGTGCTCTAGCATGTAGTTTTAGTCACCAATGGTTAGCACATGCATACTAAAATAAATGTAACACACCTAGAGATCTTTACAGCTGAAAATACAATAGTTTTACACTCTAACACACATGAAATTTAACACAGGTATTTTTGGTCAACATGACCCTGGATAAAACCCCCTCGGGGAAAACTAGTTTGGAATATATGTCTATATATGAGGAGAATAGATGGTGGAATATAGAAAGTACAAAATATAGATGAACCTGATACAATAGCAGCTTGATCCAAGCTGAAATACAAGTCCAAATGAAGCAAGAGCGCCTTAGGATGGTGCGCCCCCCAGAAATGCTGCCAAGACCACTGAAATGGAGCCAGATGCCAACTGGAAGCTCTGAACAAGAAACCCCTCCATAGTACTTTGATACTGAAGTGTAGCCTCCCTCTAAAACAGATCTCACTGCAATCTGAGCTCTCTAAGACCTCCTCACTGACGATGCGCCCTCCTTAGAATTGGAAGCTCTTCAATAAATAAACGAGGCCCTAAGCCTGCTGGCTATCTCCATAGAAGGGAGCTCCCAAGCGAGCCTCATCCAATGCTTGAAACCTCATCTCTATGCTCTCTCTCAAACTCTCCAAGTGAACAAATGAAGGAATGAGCTCTCCTTCCTCCTTTGTGCCCCTCTTAAACCTCCATAAGGAAACCTAAATGATCAATGGCTGAGATCATCCCATCTCAAGTCTAATCAAAGGTTGAGATCTCTCCAAAAGAATCTCACTCTCGAACCCACTTTGGGTTAAGTTCCCTAAGTTCACTTTATGTCTCCTAATTCACCCACAGTGAATTAATAGTCATTTTAGGCATAAATGACCAAATTTTACTTTTGACTTAAATCTCCTAAGTCAAAGTATAGAATACAAGGCACAAAGTACATAGTACTTCCCACATGTGTTTAGGAGCTCACAAACACATGGGGAACACCTCCCAAGGTATATAATCTCAACACAATCCACCCCTCGGTGAGTAGGGACTCCCACTCTTTTCTTTGCTTCTGAATCTTTATTCTGTTTTCTATTTTGGTTATCTCCATAGTTGCTGTTGTAGTTACCTTTCAAGTACAGGAATGCTTCAAATTGGTATCAGAGCTTTAGTTGATTTTTTCTTTTGTTGTGTGGTTTTAAAGAACCATAAACAAAATGAAGAAAAAAAATGCCAAGGGGGAAATCCCAATATGTGACTAAGGCAGAGCTGGATGAAAGCTTTATGAAGTTTGTAGAAGAAATGAGGCATTTGATGCAGCTATAAACACTAGAGACATTTCAAATGGTATGAGAATTTCCAGATCTGAGGGTGAGCCTTGCCTATCTTTATGTTGATGATGCTTTGGGAGTCTCCTTTCATGAAAATGTCTTTAAAGCTAAGTATTTTTCAGGATTTTAATCCTGAAATTAAAGTGTTAACTGCAGCTTGGTTATTTGTATCATCTTCCATGCCTTGCATGGAAGATAGCTTTGAGCATGTCTTTTTGATTGTTGGATACGTAACCACATCATCCTTATTTGGTGTTAGACTCTATGTACATAAGCCTTTTTTGTGTGTACGCTCAAGATTTTGTAATAATGTGAAGTACTAGGCATTTCTCGTATCATATTCCAATATTTGTGAAAAGGCCACTTTGATGTAATAAATGCCTAATTGCACTTATTAGTGCCTTATGTTCCAAGTTAAGTTTTGAGCCTCTTTATTGATATAAAATTTAGATAGGGATTCTCCCGCTCTTATATGTATCGCTTACCATTTTATCAATACAACCAACTAGTCATTGGTGTTTTTTAGAGACGTCTTTGTTCATTACTTAGATTTGCTGGTGCATTCCACCCCTCGGTGAGCAGGGACCCCCACTCTTTTCTTTGCTTCTGGATCTTTATTTCTGTTTTCTATTTTGGCTATCTCCATAGCTGCTGTTGTAGTTACCTTTCAAGTTGGTATCAGAGCTTTAGTTGATTTTCGCTTTTGTTGTGCAGTTTACAAAAAACCATAAACAAAATGAAGAAAAAAATGCCCAAGGGGAAATCCCTATATGTGACTAAGGCAGAGCTGGACGAAAGCTTTATGAAGTTTGTAGAAGAAATGAGGCATTTGATGCAGCTATAAACACTAGAGACATTTCAAATGGTTTGAGAATTTCCAGATCTGAGGGTGAGACTTACATATTGTCATGTTGATGATGATTTGGGAGTCTCCTTTCATGATAATGTCTTTAAAGCTAAGCATTGCTCATGATTTTAATCCTGCAATTAAAGTGTTAACTGCAGCTTGGTTATTTGTATCATCTCCCATGCCTTCCATATAAGATAACTTTGAGCATGTATTTTTGATTGTTGGGTACCTAATCACATCATCCTTATTGGGTGTTAGACTCTATGTACATAAGCTTTTTTGGTGTATGCTCAAGATTTTGTAATAATGTTAAAGTACTGGGCATTTCTTGTATCATATTCCAATATTCGTGAGAAGGCCACTTTTATGTAATAAAGGCCTAATCACACTTATTGGTGCCTCAAGCTCCAAGTTAAGTTTTTGGCCTTTTTATTGATATAAAATTTAAATAGGGATTCACCCCCTATCTCTTATCATTTTATCACTACAACAAACTAGTCATTGGTGTTTATTAGAGATGTTTTTATTAATTACTTGGATTTGCAGGTGCAATCCACCCCTCTGTGAGCAGGTCTTTTCTCTGCTTCCAGATCTTTATTTCTGTTTTCTTAGTTGCTGTAGTAGTTACCTTTCAAGCTTTATTTGATTTTCGCTTTTGTTGTGCGGTAAAAAAATGCCGAGGGGGAAATCCCAACATGTCACCAAGGTAGAGCCAGACAAAATCTTTATGAAGTTTGTAGAAGAAATGAGGCATTTGATGCAACTATAAACACTAGGCAAAGGGTTCATGGACACCAACGGAAGTACACCTCTGTACATAATTTTGAAAGCTTTGAGGAGGAAGAGTAGGGCTTAAACCCTTGGGGGGAGAAAGGTAACACCCCTTCAAACTCGTCAATTGCACGAAACTCTCACAAACACTCTTTCAGCCTTTAGATTGCTGAGAACACGGAGATAGAAGATCTACTGTGATCTCTTGATCAAAGCCTAATCCAATCATATAGAAACCGTTTAGCTTTATCACCACATTTAACAAAACAACAATACTTTGTGTAGCGAAATAGCACAAGAGAGAGAGCGCAAAATAGAGAAGTGCCCTTATTCATGAATCATACTTGATCAAATTAATAAATGTATGCATTTCCAAATGAGTGTATGTGTATATATACACGTCCTTCTGGGATTGGGGTACTAGCCCCAAGAAGGTGACTAGGTTGACCTAGTCATAAAAGATAAAGTGGGTAACTAACCCATATGTAGGCTTATCACTGTTATTAAAACCGGACAAGTCCAGCAAAACCGACTGGTTGAACCGGTTGGCAAAGAAAAATGGTTTGACTAGAGCATCAAAACTGTTTTTGGCTGGGTCCATACGGAACCGACCGGTTCTGTACGACATCCATACGACGCATCTAGGCCCATGGAATTCAATTTTTTTTAGAAAAAAAAATTGTTTAATGGAAGGGGGACCTATTCTCTAACTCTAGGGTAATGGTAAGTAAAAGTGATATTCTCCTTTATCTTTCATTTTCATCCTTTTACTTAAATTTTTAACATTCCCATTAATTGTTTCAGGATGTTTGAGAGTGGTTCCAACCTCATTGGACTTGATATGGAGAAAGTAGAATTTTAGTTCCCATTCAAAATTTAACAGATTTAACAGTTTTCGGGATTTCAAGGTTGGCAGGATTGCAACGTTTCCACTGGACTCTATCATGTATGAGGGTATGGAATTGGCGTTTAATCAAGAGCACCAAGCCCTCTATGTACCACTTCCATGTTGGTGACATTGATTGTTGAACTCCTCTGTCATGACCCTAGTAAAAATGTACCCTTTACTCAAGTAAAATCACTTATTAAGCATGTTAAGCTTTTTCTATCTTAATTTAAAGCCTTGGAGGGTGACACTGATGATGAGGATCCTAATATAAGTAATGATCTTGATGATATGTAGTTATTTGTTAGAGCAAGATTTTTTTTGGACTCTAGAGGCCATTTAAAGTCTCGTTGTTTATGTATTTTGGTTCAAAGATGAATTATACTTGATGCTATTTTGGTTATATGCACTCTTACTTGCTATATAAATGAGAAACTTTGCATATTTCTGTATAAATGGTTTGGATTCATATGGATGCACATGAATATATATGTATGTTTTTCAAAATTTGAATATTTTATGTAGTTTTTGGTCGATTGTTTTTTTTTCCGATCCGGTCCAGTTTTGCATTTTTAGGGTTGATTGGTCCAGTCCGATTTTCGGTTTCGATAACATACAGGCTTATTAAACCCCTTAATACACCAAGTAGTGGGTTGGCATGTGGCCTTAAGTGAAGATTATCCATACTCTTAACATCCCCCCTTAAGCTGAACAAGGGGTGACGGTGAAATATTATGAGATACAAATGAAGGAGTGGGCATGCCCAACTCAAAGTAGAGTCAGTTGTAGCTAGAAGAAGAGAGAGCGGGTTTGTGATGACCCAACTCGAGACAAAAGTGGACCTAATAAGATGAAAGAATGTTGCCACCAAATTTCTCATCTGCTAGAGAAAATTATCTCTAACCTACTCATCCAATGGAGGAGGGTGGGAAGACATCCATGTGGTACTGCACACCTACTAGGAGTGGCACTAATCATTTGATGAAGGAGTACTAGAAGAAACAACCTATATAGAAATGAAGAATGTAGTCACCGCTTTGCTCAACTATTGGAGAAACTATCATTTATCTCCTCATCTAATGGAGGAGGGTGGGAAGACATATCCCTGCCATACTGCTCATCTATTAGGAGAGTGGTACTACTCAGTTGTCCATTCGAAGAGGTGTTTGAAGAGACATCCTATATGGGAATGATGAATACAACCACTGATTGACTTATCTGCTCGAAATACCTATCGCTTACTTGTGTTTCTAATGAAGGAGGGTAGGAAAATATATCCTCGTCGTAATGTGCATCTACTAGGAGAGGCACTGAATTATCCATTTGAAGAGGTGTCGAAAGAAACATCCTGTAATAGAGAGGAGATAAGAGTACCCACCTCAAATAAGTTCAGTCGTAGCTGAAGTGAGAGTGAGAAGATCCAACTTCGTATATCTGAAAGAGCGTGAATATGACCAAACATGCACAAATACAATAAGTGTGTGGATTTATGAATACCCAACATAGGTGCACTTGAGAGAGTGAAGCTCACAAGGAAGCTCAAGTATATAAGATGAGAGTGGGTTTATAAATACCCAACTCTTTACAAAGAGTGACCATGGTCAAAATACAAAAGAGAGTGGATTTATGAATACCCAACTCAAATACAATTGAGAGTTGGTGTGTGGTTATCCAACTCGAAAGCATGGTTGACCATAGTCGAAAAGAAGTGAGAGGGCTAATGAATACCCATCTCAACATAGGGTTGGCCCTATGCACAACACCCTCCCTAAAGATGGATAGGAGTGTTAGATTTTGTAGCTCGGAGGTACTTCTGCATTGGCGGTGCCCAACATGCAGAAGTGACCAGCAAATGTCTCTTAAGTGAGTTTATAAAGTGAATTTATAAAGTCAAGTTGGGTCTTTTATTTAATGGGTAAAAGTGACTTTATAATATTTGGGTCACTTAAGTGATTTAAATGACCTCAACGGAAGATTAAGTCACGTCCGTTGATCTTGTGAAGCAAGATCAAATCTCAGCCCTTGAGATCTAGGGTTAGGGCAGTTACTCATTAAAGAATGCATAAAAGTAACTTGAGAGAGAGGTGGGGTGCACTTTTCAAGGAGATCTTGAGAGGGAAAGTGAAGAGACACATTCCAAGAGAGACAAAGAGAGATTGAGCTGAAGGAAAAAAGGAGGACAACAAGAGAAGGGGTGCACTTTCCAAGAGGGAGAGAGGGCACGCATCCAAAGACCAGTACGACATTGTATGCTAGTCCGTATAACAAAAAGGAAAGGTCGTATAGTATGGATTTTGAGGGTCGTATTGTTATTTTTGGCTGTACAAAAATCAAGGCTTCTACAACACAGATATCGAGGTAGCTTGGAATTTATAGTTGGAGGCAAGTCCATATAGAAGAAGGTCGTACGACAAAAAAATTGGGCACATTTATCGAGGTTTTGTATCTGTTTTGTTGATTGAACTAGGTCGTATTGGCTGTACAGTAGTGAAACAATTTTCAAGATAGTTTGACACAGATTTCAAGGATGATTATTGTGTTGGGTTTGTGAGATAAGTGATGTTTTATTCTTGCTGTAAAAGATTGCTATAATCTCAGAATATTTCTCTGTGAGCTCAATAAAGAATCTCTCTCAGACCCTTGTGGGTTTTTCCAGGGGCATTGCCTAGAAAATCCTTGTGTTAAATGTGGTTGAATGCTATCCATTGTTCTTTTATTTTCCACTACTAATTTTCATTTTGGTAGTCAATGTATTTCTGCTCATAAAGTACAGTAGAATGCTATTACGTTTACTGCATTACTGTTGGTGTTTTATTGGAAGTTGAAATCAACATGTTGGCTAAGTGTTTACCTAGTTTTAGGTGAAATTTCTACATGGTATCAGAGCTTGGGCTTTGAGGTTCAATGGATAGAGTTTTGGCACTTGGATAGCAGTGATTTGCAGGGGTTTTTCTTGGAAGAAGAAGGGGAAGAAAGAGTCTTTTCCAGTTGGACAAGGATGACTTCCGGTCTTAGGTTTGAGGATAGGTTGTAGGGGATCTCCAACTACCTGCAATGGAAGGTGAGGATAGCAGCGGTTTTGAGGGAGAACAAGTTGTGGGTGTTTGTGAGTACCACAGTGACAGTGCCGTCATCAGATCCCATTGCCTTAGACTTCCATGAGGTGAAGGAAGCAAGGACACGAAGGATAATCTTGGATGGAGTGAGAGACCACCTGATTCCAAATTTGGCTGAGAAGCAAGCAACCAAGGAGATGTGGGATGCACTGACAAACTTGTATGAGAACAAGAACGAGAATAGGAAGATGGCCCTAAGGGATAAGCTCCACAACACTAGGATGGCCAAGGGAGAGAATGTGGCCTCCTATCTCTCACCCGTCTTAGACAGGTGAAGGATGAGTTGGCAGCTGTAGGGGAGATTATTCCAGACTCGAAGTTGGTGTACATAGTCCTCAAGGGCTTCACCAAAGAGTGGGATTTTTTTGTGAAGTGTGTGGTGGGGAGAGAGAAGCTCCCAGATTGGAGCAGACTATGGGATGACTTTACTCAGGATGAGATTTGGGAGGGGTCTTAGAGTAGAGATCAGGAGAAGGCAGAGGGTGGTGTAGACGAGCAAAATGTTTCTCTTGTGGGAAAGAGTAAAGACAAGAAGGACATGAGATCAGTGAAATGCTTTGCATGTCACAAGACTAGCGTAGACTAGCCACTACGCTAGTCAATGTCCGAACAAGAAGAAGAAGAAGCAAGAGCCAGAGGTATCAACATTAGTTGAGGTTGCTGAGTTCACTGACAAATTCGAGAAGGAATTTTCTCCGATGACCTGCCCTTCAGGCAGTGGTTGTCCAATGTTCGAGGACATTGAAGTGTGGTTTGTGGACAATGGTGCTTCTTGGTATATATCGGGAATGAGCTCAATGTTCCTTAGTCCTTCAGAGATAGACTTAGAATGTTATGTGGATAGTGGGGTCGGCTCTAGGCTTGTAGTGAAGGGGGTTGAAAGTGTGAGATTCCAGCTAGAGTCAAGAGGTTTTCTGGAGGTGGATGAGGTGTTGCTTATTCCAGAGATGACAGTTGATTTGCTCTCAGTGTCAACCTTGGAAATTGATAGATTTGGAGTTGCGTTCTTCTGCGGACGGGTATTTCTATATCCAGAGGGAGCTACTCCAGACACTACAATTTTGCTTGGTGTTAGGCATGAGAGGTTATACAGGTTGCTAGAAAATCCTGTGGTTGGATCCAGTGGATTCTTGGATTCAGAGTTAGTGTCAGTGTCTGAGAGTGAGCAGGTTGCATGGGAGAGTGAGTTGATACTGGGGACTCATTCTTCTTCCAGTACTCTCAGAGGACTCAACAGGTATGAGATGACACAATTGCTTGCTCAGGAGAGTGAGGAGACTCCTAGGAACATGTCTTGGATGGATAGGTCTCCAGATCAGAGTTCAACGCAGATAACAACAGTGGCTTCTAGTTCAGTGGGCGTAGAGGCTTCTAGTTCAGAGGGAGCAACTATAGTAGCGGAATAGATGATGGGGTTGGAGGTAGATTCTGGTGGGGGTTCCGGAAGTACCTCTCTCGCTAAGAATGAGTGTAGATTTTGTAGCTCGGAGGTACTTCTGCATTGGCGGTGCCCAACATGCAGAAGTGACGAGCAAATGTCTCTCTTAAGTGACTTTACAAAGTGAGTTTATAAAGTGATTTTATAAAGTCAAGTTGGGTCTTTTATTTAACGCGTAAAAGTGACTTTATAATGTTTGGGTCACTTAAGTGATTTAAGAGACCTCAACGGAAGATTAAGTCACGTCCGTTGATCTTGTGGAGCAAGATCAAATCTCAGCCCTTGAGATCTAGGATTAGGGCAGTTACTCATTAAAGAATGCATAAAAGCAACTTGAGAGAGGTGGGGTGCACTTTTCAAGGAGAGCTTGAGAGGGAAAGTGAAGAGACACACATTCCAAGAGAGACAAGGAGAGATTGAGCTGAAAGAGAAAGGAGAAGGACACCAAGAGAAGGGGCGCACTTTCCAAGAGGGAGAGAGGGCATGCATCCCAAGATTAGTACAACATTGTATGCTGGTCCATACAAGAGAAAAGAGAGGTTGTACAGTATGGATTTTGAGGGTTGTACTGCTATTTTTGGCTGCTCAGAAATCGAGGCTTCTTCAACATGGATTTCGAGGCAGCTTGTGGGCATTTACAGTGGGAGACGAGTCCGTACAGAAGAGGGCAGTGCTGCAGCAAATCTGGGCACATTTATCGATGTTCTGTAGTTGTTTTGCTGACTGAACTGGGCCATACAGGCCGTACAACAGTGGCACAGTTTTCAAAACAGTTTGACACAGATTTCAAGGAGGATTTTTTTGCTGGATTTGTGAGATAAGTGCTGTTTTATTCTTCCTGTAAAAGACTGCTGTAATCTCAGAATATTTCTCTGTGAGCTCAATAAAGAATCTCTCTTGGACTGGTTTTCCCCTTCTGGGTTTTTCCAGGGGCATTGCCCAGAAAATCCTTGTGTTAAATGTGGTTGAATGCTGTGTCTATTGTTCTTTTATTTTCCACTGCTAATTTTCAGTTTGCTTAGTCAATGTATTTCTGCTCATAAAGTACAGTAGAATGCTGTTAAGTTTACTGCATTACTGTTGGTGTTTTATTGGAGGTTGAAATCAACATGTTGGCTAAGTGTTTGCCTAGTTTTAGGTGAAATTTCTACAAGGAGGCTAGGAAGAGAAAGCATTAGATTGAGCCTTCCCCCCTTAATGCTAAATACGGGCCATCTGAAGATAGAACCTCCGGAAAACACCATAGTATCAATACCAACATAGTTCCACAATTGGGCAAACGGAGTCTCTGGTGGAGATCTAAAAGGAGGAGCCATTGAAGTGTGCTACATATAGGATGTCCCATGAGGAAAAATATCATAGTGCAGAAAAATAAGATCCACACAAATAAGCTGAAAAATCCCCATAGAGTCATCAATAGAGTAAATTGGGATAGATCCAGCGAACTTGTGGCTAAAATTGTGTTAGCAACATCATCTAGAAGAATTTTGTTGCAAATTGTTACTCTTGCAAGTTCATCAATTTTTGTGAAGATAAACAATTCAAGACTTAGAGATAAGGCTCTTAGTATGAATGCTTAGCTTATAGAAAGCTCCTGAATTAGATCTGCCCAAGAGTAAACAACCCCATTGATTAGGGTAAAAAACTATCCCAAGGTTAGTGGGGTTAATGAATCCCTTGAATAGACCTAAGAAGGAGGTATGAGGAAGGGTCTAGTAAGTTCTACTCTCAAGTAATCCTCTAGAAACAACCTTGAAGCATACTATGCCAGCGCTATGTTCCAAAAAACACCAGGGAATTTTGGTCGGAAAATGAGAGAGAGGGTGCACTACCTTACAAGAGCATCAATTGGCAAAAAATTAGCCCTCAAATGCATTGCAAAGATGAAGAGTGTTCGTGGTAGAGAGGGTAGAAAAACCCAAAATTCCGCTATTGTCCCCAAAAAGTTGTTGAAAACCCTAGTTTTTAGACTTTAGACAACCTTGAAAATAACCAGAGATAAGGCATGAAGAGTCACATTGGCTCTGATACCATGTTGAACACTAAGATAGAAGATCTACGACGATCACTTTATCAAACCCCAATGCAAGCATATAGAAACCCTTCATATTTATCACAACATTTAACAGAACAACAATACTCTTAGTGAAATAGCACAAGAGAGAGAGAGCGAACTAGAGAAGTGCCCTTAGGCGTTTATCACAGTTGATCAAATTAATGAATGAAAGTGTTTTACAAATGAGGAGTGCATGTGTATTTATACACATCCTTCTAGGGCTGGAGAAATAAGCCCAAGAAGGTGACTAGGCCTAGTTAGTCATAAAAGATAAAGTGGGTTACTTACCCATATGTTTATTAAATCCCTCAATACCAAGTAGTGGGTTGGCATGTAGCCTTAAGTGAAGATTACCCATACTATCAACATAGACGATGGTGAAGTGGAAATGCATACATGTTTAAATTAAGATCAAGTTAGCATTCAAGGTGCAAGACATGCACAAATTGGATGATTAAGTTAAATATGGCCCTGCATCATTTGGATGGGGAAATCCATACTTTGGGTGAGAGATGGATTGCAGAAAACCCTATGGATGGGGAAATCCATACTTTGGGTGAGAGATGGATTGTGAGTTTGTAGATGTATTAACTCAATTGGGATGAGCCTTACGATGATCAACTCATGCACTTTTTCTAGGACATCATAGTTGAAGAATATTCTAAGAAGTTCCAATTCTTGGAGTCAAAGGCCAAACTTTTGGTAGATTTGGCATGGAACATCTACTTCTCAAATCTAAGAACTAAAATCCATATTAATGTAATTCTTTGGAAAATTTATGACTCTAGCTAGAAGAGTAGAGAGTCATGTTGATGCTATTAAGAGAGAAATACTTTCCTTTGGTAAAAAGGGTTATGCATATGATAGGTGGGCTAAGGAAGAGGGAAATTCTAAAATGCCATAAATAAAAAACCTAGATACCTATCCAAAAATCTAATGTTCCACCTCAATCCTTTAATGCAAATTCTCTCAACTCTGGATTAAGAAACATGTCTGCAACCCTCAAACTTTTTATGGTTGAATATCTATGCCAATTTAACACTGAATTTGAACTTGAGGAGGATACTTTGAATCTTCATGAACAACTAGATGATGATTCCAGTGCACAAGACCAATACCATCCATCATTAGAAACATGGAAAGTTGAAACCCTTAGTCTCCTTTTATGTGATGATTGGGTTAGGTAGTCTTCATACCTTCAAGTTTTATGGCTACATTTAAAAACAAAGGCTTCTTGTTATGGTGGATCTTGGGAACACCTTGAACATTCTTGATTAGAAATAGGTTAAGCGATTGGGCTTCCACCATGATACTTCCAAATGTCTCACCATCAACATCCCAAGTCATAAACATCAGTGGGCTTCCACCATGATACCTCCAAATGCCTCACCATCAACATTTGTGACTTCTTTGTCACAAATGTTGGAGGGGTAGATGTTGTTTTTGGGTATTCAATCACATATTTTCAATATCTCCCTAAAAAGTTCTTTATTAAAATTGATTACTTCAACCTAAAGTACTTATTGATGCAAGGTACTCAACATATGAGCATTAGAAGTGGATTGATTTCCTGTGAGCCTATGACTTTGAGATCATCTATAAGAAGGGAAAATATAATATTATTACAGATGCTTTATCTTTGTGCAATGAACCACTCACCTTTAATTTGTTAGCTTTTGGGTTACTCCGGAAGTGTTTACACCATGTTTGAGGATGCTTCATGAGATTTGGGGTACATTGTGTATGATCATCCCTTGGATGGACGGTGATGGATTTGCACATTGGAGAGGGATTACTCAGTGATTACTTGACCTCTATTGAGTGTTTGCATGACATTTTTCCTTGGGGCATTGGAGATCTTCAGACAATTTGGTGACATTCTACATGTTGGCCACGTGGAGGAGCTTGCTTGCTTGCTTGGAGAACACCTTGTGTTGGAGGAGGAGCATTTGGCATTCAGGAGGGTGTTGAGCCTTAAACAACATGGGGTAGCTTGGATGGAGGCATGGAGTTGACTGGGGGATGCTTGGGTTGTGATAGTGTTCATGCAAGGGGAGTGGACCCAGTGGAGTACATGTCTTATGGGGAGCATTGGATCCCTTGCAGGCTTGAAGGAAGGAGGAACATTGGATACATCTCGTGGAGTGGCCTTGCATTGGAGCCCTGCTTGTGTAGACATCATCTTGGAGCTTGACATGTGTACCCTTTGAGTGTAGCGCTCCACATGTGTGAGCCTACTTGTGGCTTTCTAGGTTGCTTGTAAGGGTTTAGGCCCACTAACCACATATGTATTGTTGGCCTCCCTTACCTCTCATATATATAGAGGAATGAGGGAGTCCTTTCATCATTCTCATTCTTGTTCATTATCTTGTGTTAGAGATGCAACTAAGAGGAGCACACTAGTCTTTTTGTCTCTTGTGCATCTTCATTTGTAATTTATCTTTTTCGTGTTGGAGTCATTGGGGTTTCTTGGTGCTTTTGAAGCATCTTGAATACTAGGGTTGAGGTTTTATCACTTGGAGAATAGGAGATAAGGGTTTTGTGATGAAACCCTAGGTTTTACTTGTTGAAGAGAAGAAGAAGAGGATACCTCTTGCCATGGAGTACATGCTTGTGTGATGCTTGTTGGAGCTTCTTGGTGTGAGCTAGGGTTCTCTTGGTTTTCACTATTTGGATTGTACTAGCCTTGAGATGAGGCTATGTTATGTACATGAACCTCATCTTTACAGATATATATGAAGTTTTCAGCTGTCCAAATTTGTCTCTATTGCAGACTTGATCTTTAGCTATCTATTTTCCCATAATTTGGTAATTTCCAACACTTGTACGTCTTGCTGATATGACATAAGTTAAGGATGAAATTGTTAAGTGTTTTAACATTAATCTTGAAGAAGATAGGGCAGATTTATTTCTGTAATTTCTGCTGTCATAAGTGAATGTCAGATCTGGTTTTTCAGGATAAGATTGCCCTAGAGGGCTGAAACTTGTTGGCACACTTTGGCGTCTTTTCTCTTGAATTGACTAGTGGAGTGGGGTTGTTAAGAGGTGAAATATTGTCTGTTGTTGCTGCTATTTTATTTATGTTTCATAACAGCCATAAGCCTAAAAATTCACTGGGTGAAGATTAAGGAAATCTCTAGGAAAGAGGTGAAATTTTTTGAGTTGCATTAATTGCCCAAATGCGTAAAATTTTACATGGGATCAAAGGTTTTTTTAGCTGAGATCACTTTAAGTGTAAGAGGGAGTCAGTATTTCAACAAAAGAATTATTGGGAGAGTTATTGACCTTGTTGGGATTATTAGGGTTTCACACCTAGGTTGCTTGGGAGAAGTGCTTGAACCTTAGAAAGGGTTTTGGCTATTTCATATAGTGCTTATATGTGCATTTAAGGATTGTTCAGGTTGTGTAAGATGAGTCTCGGTGTTACAAATACTTATGGATGAAGCTGATTTTTGGGAGCATGTTGAGAAAGTGATTCCAGAACCTATTGATCCAACATAGTTGGTTGCTCATTGGAAGAAGGAAACCAAGGCTAAGGGAATCATTCTTGATTTAGTGAAGGATCATTTCATTTCTCACATTGTAGAGAAGAAGATAGGTAAGAACATGTTTGGAGCTTTGATGGAGTTGTTTCAGAGCTCTTGTGTTTCTCAATAGATGCTACCGCGAAACCATCTTTTAGTTGTTCGTATGAGCAAGAGAGATATTGTGGTGAGTTACTGAACATGATCATTGAGTTGAGAGATAAGTTGGATGCCATTGGAACATAGGTGGAGGATAAAGAGTTGGTGTCCATTGTTTTGAATGGACTTGTTCCTTCTTGGATTCCTTTTGTTCAGGGTGTTTGTGCTAGTGAGACCTTGCCAAAGTTTGTAAAGCTTTGGATTGATCTTGTGTAGGAAGAAATTAGATTGCAGCCTTGTTGAGATAAACAAGGGGAAGTAGATGCGATTGGTCTCATAGGGAACACGAATAAGGGTAGCAAGAAAGGCTACAAGAAGGAAGTTACAAATATAGTAAAGAAGGACTTGAATAAGGTTATGTATTTCTGATGTCACGAGATGGGACGTTATGCCAACCAGTGTTCATTGAAGAAGAAGGGAAAGGGAGCGAAATAGGTTGCAACTGGGTCTGTAGCAGGTGTAGAGGAGGATCCCTCTTAGTTTGAGATTGACTTTTACATGGCTTCTTGTTTATTCTCTAACAATGTTGGATGGTATGTGAATAGTGGAACTTCAAGACATATGATAGGTCACTCTTTTGCAAACTTCAGGAGCAAGAGGGAGGCATGAGTGTGGAGCTTGGTGATGATGCTACTTATCTTGTGAGAGGAGTTGGCTACATTTCCTTCTATATGCCTTCAAGTGATGTTATAATTGTTCTTGGTTTGAAGAATAACCTTTTTTCATGTCTGGTATGATAGATGTACAATGGATAATTGCATTTTAGGGACAACAATGCACCATTAGTAATCATAGTCTAGCTAATCCAAGGATTTTGGCTAGAGGGGTTAGAGCGTGGCCTTTATAGGTTACTTGTTGATCCAATTGCACTTGTATGTTTTAGTGGCTGGATGAGCCTTCTAGTTTTGAGGAGGCTCAAGAGCATGTAGGACCGCCCATATCTTCAGTGAGATCAAGTATACCTCCTAGGAGATATGCTAGTCAAATTGCATTGGTTTCTTTCATCCGCGTGCCTTCCACTTGTCTTGAGGAGGAGAGGTGTGATACCTTGATGGAGGATGATGTTGGGATTCATTCCATGATTGCAGTTGATGGGAGTATTGTAGAGTATAGGGACTGGGTTGTTCGATTATCTCAAACAAAGGGAGTTGACCGTGATGTTACCCTTGCTTTAGTATTCATTTATGTAACACACCCACTATGGGAACTAAGATTTTTTAGCTTTTTCTTTCTTCTTCATCATCGAGGGACAAAGTTTCCGAATTCCTACGAGGTTCTAGTGTAGGCTAGGTCCTCCAATCGGGACCTTCACCAAACCAAATCATTGGTTCTTGCGTCGAAAAATCGGTCGTGTACAATTCACGCATCAAGTGTAGGATTGACTTCCATGTGTCCTTCGGCTGTGACCCCGGGCTGAGCCAAGAGGCGCCTTTTGCATTTCGGGACTTCGGAAACCGGGAGTTTGAGATGCAAGGGAGTCGAATTCTTCGACTCTTCAAACCCCGAAACCCGAAATCCTATTCACACCAAGCCGCTTCAGGATTTCACTCATTGGAACTTCGCGTACCAGGATTTCGCGATGTATGAAGACGGGGGTTCATACCCTTCGGATTTCCGGGTGCCGCAACACCAAAACCCATATATCTACTAAGTTCCTTTTGGGGTTTCGCAAGTCGGGATTTCGCGATATGCGAGGACGAGGGGCCTCGTATCTAGGATACCCGGGAGCCGAAACTCCGAACCATATATCCACTAATCACTAAACTCATTCTGGGGTTTCGCAGGTCGGGATTTCACGATGTGCGACGACAAGATATCTCGCACCTAGGATATCCGGGAGCCGAAACTCCGAAGCTCATATATCCTCTAAACTCACTTCTGGGTTTCGCAAGTCGGGATTTCGCGATGTGTGATGACAAGAGGTCTCGCATCTGGGTTTCTCGGGAGCCGAAACTCCGAAGTTCATATATCCTCTAAACTCACTTCGGGGTTTCGCAAGTCGGGATTTCGCGATGTGTGATGACAAGAGGTCTCGCATCTGGGTTTCCCGGGAGCCGAAACTCCGAAGTTCATATATCCTCTAAACTCACTTCGGGGTTTCG
>JASDQU010099782.1:0-13567 GCA_032191745.1 Picea mariana | reverse complement strand
CGAGATGTAAACACTTATCAGAAAGAACACCAAGTATGGCACGACCGCTGAGAGGGGTGCTCGTTTCCACCCAACCGTAGGCTCAGCGACTCCCAACGGATTTACCACTAGCCACCCCCGAGCTAGACCACGAGGCTTTGAGACTCAGTCTCCTACTTCTCGCTCGTTGGAAGTCAAGGACGAAGGTTACTCTCCTTCTCCTCTGCTCAAGACTCGCTGTGTTTTCCGGAGTTCCTCTGGTTCTCCTTCTGCGATTCCTGTTGCATGCCCTCTCCCCACACTTCCTTTCTTGCTTTGTCCTGCAAGGTTGCGTGTGGCGCGAATTCCCCCGCAATGGTCAGGTCTGAGGGCTTCTACGGATGGGCGGTTCACCCCCATCCCCTCATTAATTCATGAGGAGCCTCCCCACCTACCATCCTGGCGAGTAATTCATTCCAGGGCCCGAGAGCAGCTTTGGTCTTTGAGCCAGTAAAGACCAATACGGTATTGGTTTGGTGGAAGTTAACGCCACCATTCCAGGTGCCTTCCACCACCTTTCATCAGCCATCGTGGTCTCTTTTTCAGCACATCCCCCCCTCCAACAGTCATGCAACATATATTCACACATCATTTACATTCATCGACCCTTTATACAGGGTTCGTCAAATCACACATTCACATCTTGGAGTTTGCCATAGTTCTTGGCCAATATAGTTATTTTTACAGACTGGGGGAAACAGGGTGTTACAATTTAGGAGGAGGAAGTTGACCTAGTTTAGGATGTTTCAGTTGTCAGAGGTTTTGAGTTGCATGAGAGGGATTCTCATGTTCATTGGTTGTTGATAGCCATCTGTGGGTTGTCATCTATACCACGAGCTTGGTATTTTAGGATCGATGAGTTGACTTGTGTAGATTTCTATCTTTGTGAGTTTGATAGATGTGATTCAATTGCCTTGGTCTTGTATGGGGATATGATTATCTTTGCAGGACGTCCTAAACAACTCATAATGTGGTGTCCATTGATTTTGACCTGTGATGTTGACTTGAGGGTTGTTGGAGTTTGGCTAGTTGCTTATGATCCACGGTTATGTTCCTTTGGATTCATAGCTGGTCAACATTCTTTGGAGGTTTGAGATGCTATGATTGCATCTTTTGATGGATGGGTGATAGTTCCTTTACAAAAGGAAATAGTTGATTCAGAGACTGTATTAGGTATAGATTTGCAAAGGGTAGGCTTTGTGGAGTTGTAGAGGGAGTCTATAGATGTCGGTGAAAACATGTTGCTTGTAAAGAGGGAATGTTAGCTTTCAGGGTACTCTGAATGTGTTTTTACACCATGTTTGGGGTGCTTCATGAGATTTGGGGTACATGATATATGATCTGCCCTTGGATGGTTCGTGATGGATTTGCACAATGGAGATGGCTTACTCAGTGATTGCTTGACCTTAGTTGGGTTTTTGCATGAGATTCTTCCTTAAGGCGTCGAAGATCTTTAGACAACTTGGTGACATTCTACATGTTGGCCACATGGGGAGGTTGCATGCTTGGAGAATTCCCTACAATGGAGGAGAGTTTGGAATTTAGGAGGAGGGAATTGAGCCCCATAGACAACATGGGGTAGCTTGGATGCTTGCATGGAGGCATGGAGTTGACTTGGGGATGCCTGGGTTGGGATAGTGTTCATGTAGTGGGAGGGGACCCAATGGGGTACATGGCTTATGAGGAGTGTTGGAGTCCTTGCAGGCTTGGAGGAGCATTGGACACATCTTGTGGAATGACGTTGCACTAAGCTTTGTGTACAACATCACCTTAGAGCTTGACATGTGTACCTTTGGAGTGTAGTGCTCCACATGTGTGAGCTTAATGGCTTTCCAGGGTGCTTGTAAGGGTTTATTCCCACATCTATATTGTTTGCCTCCCTCACCTCTCATATATATAGAGGAAGGAGAGAGTCCTTTCATCATTTTCATTCTTGTTCATTATCTTGTGTTAGGGATGTGACTAAGAGGAGCGAACTATCTTCCTCTCTCTTATGCATCTATATTACTTTATCTCTCTTGTCTTGGAGTTGCTAGGGTTTCTTGGAGCATTTTAAATACTAGGGTTAGGGTTTCATCCCTTGGAGACATGGGGTTAGGGTTTTGCAATGAAACTCCAGTTTGTAATTGTTGAAGAGAAGAACAAGAGGAGACACCTTGCCTTGGAGGACATGCTTGTGTGATGCTTGTTGGAGCTCCTTGGTGGAAGCTAGGGTTTACTTGGTTTTACATAGCTAGGGTTTCGGAGAGTTAGAGGATTGTACTAGCCTTGAGATGAGGCTATGGTATGTACACGAACTTCATCTTTACATATATATATGAAGTTTTCAGCTGTCCAAAATTCTCTATTGCAGATTTGATTTTCAGCTATCTATTTCTTCGTGGTTTGGTAATTTCCAGCACTTGCTTGTCTTGCTGATTTTACATAAATTGAGGCTGAAATCGTTAAGTGTTTTGACATTAATATTAAAGAAGACGGGGGAGATTTCCTGTTGTCATAAAGTGAATTTCAGATGTTGTTTTTGCATGATAATATTGCTGAGGGATGAAACTTGTTGGCACAATTGGGTATCTTTTTCATTGAATTGCCTAGTGGGATTGGGGTTTTTAAGTGGTGAAATATTGTCCGCTGTTGCTGCTGCTTTCTTTATATCTCATAACAGTCATAAGGCTGAAATTTCATAAGTGGAAGATCTGTGAAACCTCTAGGAAAGAGGTGAAATTTTCTGAGTTGCATTAATTTCCCTAGTGTGGAAAATTTCTACTAGATTCCTTCTCAATTAGCCAACTTGCTCAGTTACAAGAGCTCCTTGTAGACTACAGAGTGGATCCTAATATAGTTCAACTTTGGTAAGCCATTATTAATGGCAAAAAGGGCAAGTCATGGACTACCAACAATGGTGTCGTCCTCTTTAAAAATCACTTCTATTTACACCATGGCTCTATTGTTCTACAACGGACTCTTCATCTGCCAATCATGTGGGTTTCCAAAAAACTTACAAGAATGTCTGTGTCTCCTTCAACGTTTACTGGTAGAAATGAAGTTTGATATTGAGCAGTTTGTGGCAGAATGTGACACTTCTAGCAAATAAAATGGAAACCGTTCCTTATCCTAGTCTTCGCAATCTAATGCCATCCCCAACCAGAAGTGGGAGGAGGTATATATGGATGTCATCACAGGTCTTCCGCTTTCTGAAGGTAAGGATGCTATTTTTGTGGTAGTTTACCATTTGATCCCTTGACAATCAAATTTACAACTTTAGGGGTTGCTGATTTACCTTTAAGCATGTCCATAAGCTCCAAGGACTCCTTCATCACATCATTAGTGATAGGTTCAGATTTTCCAAGCCACTTTTTGGCAAGAACATTTCAAATTATAGACGTGATCAAGTTTAATGTAACTACTTTGTATCAACCTCAAACAAATGAGCAAACAAACGTTGTTAAGATGTTTCAGGAGGGATATATTTGGATGTATACATGGGAAGCAAGGTAAATGGATAGATCTGGCAGAATATTGATATAATAGTATACATTACTCTTCCATTGAAATGACCCCCTTTAAGGCATTATGCAGGTATGAACCCCATTTCACCCAACCATTGGGACACTCAACATGTTAAGGTCCATACAACAATCGACACACTATAAGAAACGCATAACATCTTCAATGTCCTAAAGAAAAACTTGTCCATAGAACAATTGTTCGACAACACTGCTTAGTAAACTAGTTTGAGTTTGGATATATGGTCTTTGTTTTGTTTCAACCATACAAACAAAGAACTCTCGAGATATAGGTTAAGAAGAAGCTTCAATTCAAGTTCTATGGCCCATACAAAGTGTGCAATCAAAAGTGGGGGAGGTTGTAGATATGCTAGACATTGCCAGCAAGGGGAGACTACATGATGTGTTCCATGTCTCTTTAATAAAGAAGTTGAATAGCAAGGTGGTCAACCAAAGAGAGATACTTCTCACAGATGAAGAGGGCAAGCTGATATTAGAAACTGAGGGCACGCCTGAGGTAAATGTGAGGATCCTCCACAGAAGGCAAATCACAAAATACAAGATTAAACAAAGGGGTCTTCTAGAAGATGAAGCCACATGGGAGTTTGAAGCATTTTGGAGGAACACCTAAGTTTGCACATGTTGTAGAGTACCACTCATCTCGGGTAGCCATGACTAAAATAAGGCTCACTTTCTTCTTTCATGCTTTAGATATAATAATGTATTTAGTACAATTGGTTGGAGAAGTACATTTTAGAAGAAGTGGTTTGGGGCAATGTTGTGAGACTCCACAGAGACTTGCGAGTCTTGTTGAGTTGTATATGAAAAGATTACTCGGTACCAAATTTGCTAGCAATCAAACTCGTCAAGACTTGGTTGAAACTCGACAAAACATGCCAAAACTCGCCCAAAACTTGGCAAAACTTACCCAACACTATCATTATTATTTTTCTGCACTAAATTTCTTGTATTTTGATTTTATTTTTGCTAGGTTACATAGAGTCTCGAGTAGAGTCCCAAGCTGGCTGAGTTTTTGCAGAGTTTGAGTCTCACAACATTGGTTTAGGGTTCAAATCACGCTCTCTACTATTCAAGTGACTTATTCATAAAGTGCACCCATCTATTCTTTGCACACACTCCTCGAAAATCACTCCGGAGGCCAAAAGTTGGGTTCTCTTGCCAAATTTCAGCAGTCCGATGCTACGTCTATATCCCAATGCACGTTTCTACATCTTTCAACCTATTATACCACATACTTTGTGTTAGAATAATTTAGATGTGCTTGTTTCACCATAGACAATGCTACACCATTGTCACCCATCCATAGGCACAAAGCCTCCCTCGAGCACCTTAACCTTTGGCAGAAAGAATGATTCCAGGAAGCCACATTGGAACCACAGATGACCAAGAGAGAGCACACCTTCTCCAAAGGTAGTGCACAAGATAAAGATACCAAAAAGACTGAACAAGAGAAAACTGCCCAACAACAACTATCGTTGCTCCTCCTGCACACTTGCACACTGTTTTTGGTTTTTTGGGTGAGAGTGAGTGAACAATTGAGCCAAGACGTTTTCTATTTATACTAATCTATCCAGTGGCTTTTCTGGCTGGGTCGACCTTACTTTCTGGTAATTATATTTTATGTTTATCTTTTTCCTATGAAGTCTACTGGTATTCTTGGGGGATAATACCTTAATATAATATATTCTGCTGAGCCGACTTGTCTTCCTGGGTTTTCACACATCTGTTTTGTGTTTCTCTTGCTTCCAAAATATTCTATTCTAGTCAAAGGTTACATATGGAGATTAATACCTCGTTCAACTACCATAATATCAACACTCCCTCTTAGCTAGGGAGGTATTAATCGTTTCAAACACATCCATCCATCTTCACATGGCATGGGCAAGACTCACATAGTCTTGTAGGCCATTCTACAAGTAGCATCATTACATCATGCATGGCTACACCCATGTGGACGTGTCAGTCTCATCTAGGGGCCACAACCCCCTAGAGAACACTAGAGCTACACCTTGTAGTGTGTGTCACCATCATCGTCATGGGCTACACCCTCATGATGTGCTCACCCATGGCTACACCCATGTCGTGAGTATCATCATTACTATCAGTATCATCTGGTAATAATTTGGTATCAAAACATATCGTCGTACTTCACAATATCCATGAGCCTCATTTAGCTATATTGATGATCCATCTCCACCACCATGTGTCTAGCACCTCGGGTCGTTCTTGTCCCATGACAAGAATCATGACCTCATCGGAGCCACATTCACCTTATAGTTGATCCTGTCTTAGGATCACTCCGTGAATGCATTTAGCTCGATGCTATCAGACACGTGTGTCTAGCGCCTCGGGTCGTTCTTGTCCCATGACAAGAATTATGACCACATCAGAGCCACAAACACCTCATGGTGATCCTCTCATAAGATCACTCCGTGAATGTATTCAACTCGATGCTATCAGACACGTGGAATTGCACCTCAAGCACCTTGAGTCTTTAGTACGTCGAAGACTACGTTGGGGCACATCTACTTCGGATGTAGATGTTCCCTATCTCCCCTGGTCTGCAGCCCAGTTCCTATGGAGATAGAGTCGACACGATGCTTATCGGGGCTACTCACCTATTCATGAGTTAACTACTCATCTACTTGTGAGAGTTCTAGGCCCGATGCAATTCACACATAGGAGATCTAGCAACAACTCAAATCTTCAGTCCGTCGAATATTACGTCTGGGCCTATTCCAACATGATCAAGTCCGTCGGATCAATCTTGAAATATCGACACGATACTGCAATCATCAATACTCCCCTAGGGAAACATTTGCATTCCTACCAAGCTTGTCCCAGACAAAGGCTTAGTGCAAATGTCAGCTATTTGTTCATCTGTGGATAAGTGATGGAGCCTCACTACTCCTTTCTGCACCATGTCTCTGATGAAGTCTTGCAATGTCCTTCATCTCAAACTGTGAAGTCAACTTCCTCTATCTGAGAGAGTCCTCAGACCACACTTCTGTCTGTTGCATGCCCCTTTGCGTCCTGCAAAGTGTCATGAAACCATGTTGGCTTCTTCCTGATCAATGACTCCCTCTAAGTCCTTTCAAGTCTGTTGTTATGTTTTTATACATTTCTTGTTCCTAATCTAGAACTAGGGGCTCCCATACCAGGGATAATGGCCCTTCTAACAAAGATAAGAAGTTTGGTCTCCCGTGCTAGGATAATAACCAAGATGGCCTCCCATAGGGATAATAACCACAATGGCCTCTTGTACTAGGATAATAACCAAAATGGCCTCCCATAGGGATAATAACCAAGATGGCCTCCCATAGGGATAATAACCAAAGATGGCCTCCTATACTAGGATAATAACCAGAAATGGCCTCTTGTACTAGGATAATAACCAAACCAAAAAGAAAAATGGACTCCCGTACCAGGGACAATGGTCCAATATAAAATAAAAATAATTGAAATAACTAAATTATACTTACAGTGAGATTTGTAGAGATCCTCTTGAATAATCGCTTTGAGGATTGTCGTCACGTTTAGTCTTCTTTTTGTGTTTGACCTTCTCTTCATCTTATACCGACTCAAGAATGTCCTAGTTTATGTAGTCCAGAAGATCATTTTTTCCTAAGATAAGAAGTAACTTAATCTTCCATGCTCTGAAGTTGGTGGCACCTTCCAATCTGTCTTCTACTCTGAAACTGGTCTTCATGACTGTTTTGACTTTTTACCTTGACCAGTCACACTTTGACTTTGACCAGTCAAACTTTGACTTTGATTAGTCAAACTTTGTCTTTGACCCAAAAATTCAACCTTAACGTTTTTTGTGGCTGAGGGCACTAGGAGATGCATTGGGTTAGGGTGCACTAGAATATCTAGGAATTAGGTCCAATGCTTCACTGAAAGTGCCCAAGAATTTAGGTTTAGGGTTTGCTGCAATTGCAAAATTAGAAACCCTAGTTGCAGCTGCAATTGGTGCTACAACGAGTTGGACAAGGAACTCCTGATCTACCTTACAGCGTGTTGACCACCTATTTCGACTTGGGGTCAACGTCATGTACCATGAAGATATGTACCTAGTGGTACAACAAGTTTGAAGACATTTGGCTCAGCAGGGCAATTCTGCCCCCAACACTTTTTGTACTCGGAATGTCCGCTCCCATGCGTGGGATAATAACGTAACTTGTTAGCATGGGTCATTTTTTCGGTTAGTTGCCTAGGACTTTATCATTAGGGAAGTCCTTTCATCAAGTGCTTTTTTCTTCAGGTAATTAATCTTGCTTACTGACGATTTTAATTATCCTTGAGTTTTTCACTCAAATAATCTTCCAAAGTGGTGAAAGACGTTCTAATGATTGATCCTAGTGGGTGACTAAGGTTTAGAAGTGTTGTATATGAGCATGCTAGACATCTCCTAGAGTCTTGCAGAATTCTGTTAAGTTTTGATAGGATTTTTTAATAATTAAAATTTCCAGAAATTGAGAATTCTTAATTATTTTTGATGTAAAATGTAAAAATTTGGTTTTTGGGGGTGTTGTATAGGGGTATGGGTATTCAAATCAAATGGCTTATGACCCCCTACACCCTTGGACCAAATTTCAACTCAATTGGACAAGTTTTTCTAGGTCAATTTCCATGAAGAGTCCAAGTCAGTCAGAAACCAACATTTAATTGGCTAAGGTAAAAAAGCCAAATTTTGTAAAGATGACTAAAGTCATGGAAAAGGAGGGGCAAATGATTCCTAAAGTCATTCCTAAGTTAGGAAAACATTCTAAAGTGAGAGAGGACCCCCCAACGCAAGTTGCAAACATTTGTTGGGTCCCCCTAAGGGAAAGTGTGCCCCCCCTTTTCATGTGAGCATGTAAAAAATGGAAACTATAGGTGGGGAGGTCCCCACACCTTGGTGGACCCCCCTTGGACCATGGAGATGATGTTTAAACACTAGGAAGGGGGATCCACCACCTCACAACTCACACCTCTCTCCTAAAGTGCGCCCCTCCTTTCTATGGTGCGTCCCCCTTGAGTGGAGCCCCCTCTTGCATGGCTGCCACTTGTAAAGCATGCAAGAGGGGTCTACCTTGCCTTCCTCCCTTAAAAGAAAGGCCTCCCCTCCTCCTTTCTCCATCTATTCTCAGAGCAAGTCTATTCTTTCCAAATTTCTCCCCTTCTCATCTTTCTCTTTCCCATTCTCTCATTGTAAATCTTGCTGCAAGTATTTGCAACAACATTTTGTGAATAATAAAAGAAGCTTTGGAGGATTTCTTGTGTGCATTGGGAGTCTTCTTGGTGCTGTTCATGGTGTTCTTGTGAGGTGATATTGCTGCATTTTACTTTTTGTATTTCTTGCTTTCATTAGTTTAATTTGGAGACCCAAGCAAAATATTTTGCTTGGGAAGGATTGGTAGTAGTATTGCTATTAGTTTTGTGATTGTTTCTTTCAAGTTTGGAAAGTATTTTGCAAGCTTCTTAGATGCACTCACCTCCTTGTTGTATTGTGGAGCAAGAATATACTCATTTGCAGGTCACCAAAGGCTTGGAGGAGTGAATTTCAGATCTGGAAATTCACTCATTCAACCATCCAAGGCTTCTATTATTTTTCTGTTCTCATCTCCATCCTTTCCTCTTACTTTCAAGCATATTTTTGGTCTGAAATTGTCATTTAAAATCCATTTTTATGTTCAGATTTTTACATTTTAATCTTTGTTTTATGTACTAACAGAAATTAATATTTTCAAAATGTTTTGTAGCATTTTCCAACAAGCAAAGTTTGTTGTTTTGTGCAGGTTCTCGCCAGGTCAAGGGGAGGTGCTGCTCAATTTTGGTCCCAAAAGACTCAAGGAAGCCTCCTAGAGTTTGGGTACCAAACCCCCTTCCATTTCTCATCTTCTTTTTCATTATAAGCAGCCCAAGAGAGTCTCTTGGGCTTGCATTTTCATTTCTAAATTCAAAATTCTGATATTGTAATTTAGTTTTAGTTTGTGCCCACACCTTGTATAGTGATTGGCTTTGCCATCCATGCAAAATCGTGAAGGCTAGTTTAGATTTTAATTTTCTGTTTTTACATATTATTGTTTGCTCCACTTCTCCCATAAAGAGAAGGTTGTGTGGCTAGTATAATTATTTCATTTAAGTTATTTTTATTTCACCCACCTTGGCACAAAATCGGTAGGCTTGTCCTCCACATTATGCCATTGTTGTGAGGTTGCTAAGTTATTCATTTTTTTCCCACCTTTGCCCTTAAGTCAAAGTTGTGTGGCTAGTCACTGTCGTACTTTATTTTCAAATTATTTCATTCAAGTTTATTGTGCCCACACCTTGCATTGTGTTTGGCTTTGCCAACCTTGCAATATCATGAAGGCTAGTGTAATTTCTTGTATTGCAAAAGTAATTGAATTGGGGCCCCGCCTTTTGCCCTATATTCCCTCCCCTTGCCACTTTGTGGATCTTGGGTAACTAAGAAAGGGCAAAAGGACCGTGTGGCTAGACTAATTAGGCACTCAATCCATTTATTGTTTCAACTATCAAAATAGGATGACTTGGGAGGCTAGAAGGGGTTGAAGCTGGGGACGGTTTCAGGGCACTACGTGTTCCCCTTGTGTTGAGCGCCCAAGCATTTTGGATTTGACCTGTGGAGCTAGGGAAGAACCTTGTTTGTTCTTCTTCTTGAGCGTTCAACACTTCCTTTTGGTTGAGGGGATAAGGGTTTGGGGTAGTCACATAGCTTAGGATTGCAACAAAGTCACATCTAATCCCTTAAGCTCAAGAGAGACCTAAAACTTATTAAAATCAACCAACACTACATTCACAACACTTGCACTACAAGTTTTGCTACTTTATTTCAAGCAATTTACTTTCCAAGAAATCTTCTATTTCAAGCTATTTACTTTTCAACAAACTCTTTCATTGTGGATATTTACATGTATTGAAGTCTTTATTTTGGTTATAAGTATTCTTTATGCATTTGGAAATAATTGTCTAAAGTAAAAGATCATTTCATTGTTAAATTCATTGTGTAGATATTCCATGTTTTATTTCAAATTGTAGATATATCTTGAATGTGCATAAGTGGATTTTGGGTATATTCAGGCACCGCTCTATTTATTGTATTGTAAAAGAAAAGGTTTGCCTGTCATCAAAAGAATTGCATTTGCATTGTTTGCTTGTCATTGGGTTGGGTCTCCCTAACTAAAAAACAAATTAACTCCTAGATCATTAATTAAAACGTAATATAGTTAAATAGGGTCTTCCCCCCTTGGCTTCCCTAGGAGTGAGCCTAGACGGAAGAGGTCCGGATCGAGGTAACAGTGGGTTTGGACTTAGGCTTGTGCCTCCAAGGACACACCAAGTGGGTTGGAGACTTCTCCACGCTTGTAGGTGTGTATAAGGACGGTAACACATCGGTTAGACTGTTTTTAAGGTAGTGTGGGCCCATAACCTGTTAGAATAATGTAGATGTGCTCGTTTCACCATAGACAATGCTACACCATTGTCATCCATCCATAGGCACAAAGCCTCCCTCGAGCACCTTAACCTTTGGCAGAAAGAATGATTCCGGGAAGCCACATCATAACCACATATGACCAAGAGAGAGCGCACCTTCTCCAAAGATAGTGTACAAGATAAAGATACCGGAAAGATTGAACAAGAGAAAACTGCCTAACAGCAGCTGCTGCTGCTCCTCCTCCAAACTTGCGCATTGTTTCTGGTTTTCTGGGTGAGTGAGTGAACTATTGAGCCAAGACGTTGCAAGATACCAGATATATAAAATATGCAGAACATAAATAAAATGCTAGAAACGACAGAATAACAGTAAAATATCCAACATAATCTTCACAATACACAGAAATGATATACGCAATAGCAATAGAAATAACACTTTGATTCAGAAAGCAATGTTCACAGGCCTCTTCGAGGGGGCAACCTCCAGTCGAGCAACGCTCTGTTACAATAATCTCCAAGCTAGGGTTCACATACCCTCGCCCCTTATTTATACTAAATATGTCTATTAAGAGAAGCATCTAGAGGAAGATCCTTCTAGAAGCGAAAGCTTCTATTAGGTCTTCTTACATCCGCCTTATTCTATTTTATTGAAAGGCCTTATTAATATTGACCTTTATTACATCCGAATACATTGATCTACCTATGTGCGGGTTAGGACCTTAACATGTCCGCTCCCTTAAAAACAACCTTGTCCTCCAGGCTTGAGATGTGGAAACTGCTGCAGAATGGTAGCTGGTTCCCAAGTGGCATCTGCTGGAGTCATATCTTTCCACTGTACTAGCACTTCCTTGATGGTTCTCTGATGCAGGCGACGCTCACGCTGGTCCAAAACTGCTTCTGGCTGTAGCCAAATGGATCCTTCTTTAGCTAACTCTGGAAGGTTGGTTTGAATTTGGCACCTGGTTCCAATCACCTTCTTCAAGCATGAAACATGAAAAACAGGATGTAGCTTCAACTGACTGGGCAGAGCTAACTGATATGCGACTTGTCCCACACGCTTGAGAACTGTGTAAGGGCCATAGAATTTGGGTGCTAGCTTCTGACACTGCTCGGCCTTGAGGGAAGTTTGCTTATATGGTTGCAGCCTCATAAACACTTGATCCCCTTCTGTAAATTGACGTTCTGAGCGACCTTGATCTGCTTGCTGCTTCATTCTATTCTGTGCCATGACCAAGTTCTCTTTAAGGGTACGAAGGATATCCTCTCGAACTGTAAGTGTTTGGTCAACTGCCTGGACCTTCGAGGTACCCGGTAAGTATGAGAGAACTGAAGGTGGTTTCTGTCCATATACTGCTTCAAAAGGAGTCATGCGAGTGGCTGTATGGTATGTAGTGTTGTACCACCATTCGGCGAGGGGTAACCATTTAGGCCACTGGTGTTGTTTTTTAGAGGCAAAACACCTCAGATATGTTTCCAAACACTTGTTGACAACTTCTGTTTGACCATCTGTTTGGGGATGATAAACTGAGCTGAGATGCAATTGTGTGTCTTGTAGTTTAAACAATTCTTGCCAAAAATTGCTTGTGAAAGTCGGGTCTCGATCGGAAACAATAGAGTGCGGCATGCCATGCAGCTTGAAGACCCGGTCCATGAAAATTTGAGCCACCGTAGATGCAGTAAATGGGTGTGGAAGAGCGCAAAAATGAGCATACTTGGAAAGGCAATCCACCACCACCATTATGACTGATTTATTCCCCGATTTGGGTAAGCCTGTGATAAAGTCCATAGAGATATCCTTCCAAATAGCAAGGGGAATCGGAAGCGGTTGGAGGGTGCCTGGAGATTTGACTGTTTCTCCCTTGTTGCGTTGACACACCTCACATTCAGCAACAAACTTACGGATGTCCTGTTTCATACCATCCCAGAAAAAAGAACGTTTGACTCGGTCATATGTTTTGGTGAACCCTGAGTGCCCCGCTGTGGGTGTAGCATGAAGCTCAGAAAGCATCGTGGATTTGAGCTTGGATTGTTTACTTAAATACAAGCGACCTTTGTATCGAAGCTCATCCTGGAGCCAGGAGTACCCTAGGGGAGCCGGAGCCTTGTTCTGCAGTTGCTGGATCAGATGAGAACTTTTGGGATCTTGAAGCCATTCCTAGCGCACAGCTTGGAGCCAATCTGGTACAATGAAGGAAAGAGAAAAAAGGGATCCTTCGTCTTCATATTTCCGGGACAGTGCATCCGCCACGACATTGTCTTTGCCCTTCTTGTAAATGATCTCATAATCATATCCAAAGAGCTTAGTCACCCATTTTTGTTGTTCCTGGGAAGAAATGCATTGTTCCAGAAAGTACTTGAGGCTTTGATGGTTTGTCTTAATTTGGAAGCATTGCCCCAAGAGATATGGACACCACAACTCAACGGCATGCAGAATCGCCAACATTTATTTTTCATAAATGGGTTTGCCCAGATTCTTTTCAGATAGTTGCTTGCTAGTGAAGGCCAATGGTCGACGCTCTTGCATAAGGACAGCGCCAATTCCTTTCCCTGAGGCGTCACATTCCAACAAAAAGGTCTTTGTGAAGTCG
>JASDQU010099781.1:862377-874022 GCA_032191745.1 Picea mariana | reverse complement strand
TAGACATCGACATGACTCTTTCAGTCATGAGATCGATCAGAACTTCTTCGAAAACTTTCTCTACAGTGTTGAACTCATTTGACATACATGCTCGGGTTGGAAATCTTTAGGTTTGAGGGGTAATGTAGACACTGCAATAGGATACAAGGAAATAACACAATGATTGTTGTATAAAATCAACAAGTCTGCAGGCTCAAATTAACGATTAGCAAAAGTGTTCTCGGTGCATGGCGCGACAGGATAATTAGATAACTTGGCAACATATTTCTTGCAACGGTCGAGAAGCCTTCATTAACTATGTTCTTTCCATTATGGCACGGTCCAATGGCCTAGTGGTGAAGTGCCATGTGACATTGTTTTGTTATCCCGACGAAGTTCCAATTTTGCAAATTTTCCTTCTGCGAAGTTCCCTTTGGAACCTTCTGTAACCTGTTGATATTAGTTCTCTTCTTACTTAGTTTTCTAGCTTTCTTTCGAGTAAGCTTCACCTCGGTAAGCCTTTTTCCATTCCGATTCTGATCTTTTTTTGGCATAGTTACTTCATGTTGTTGAGATTCTTTCCTAAGAGTCGAGGGTGATACTTCTTCTTTATCTGGAATAGGTACTTCAATCTTCTGTGGGTATTCTAGTGTTATTGCAAATTCGATATCCGAGTTTCTAGTTTTAAATAGCTTCGATCTATACTTTTTTTCTTCAATCAAGTGTGCGATCCTTCTAGTCATGAAATATTTTAACTCTTGCTTCTTCTGTGCTAAAACTTCTTTTTCTTCTTTCCTTCTGGCCTGATCTCTTTCAATCCAAGGTTTTTGTAGTAACATGGCAAATGGGGTGTTGTTATCAATAAATCAAATAATCTCAAAATCTTCCTCTGTCGAAGTTCCATTGGCATTCATAGATATCCTGGTGAGCTTTCAACATAGGTTTATTAGCTTTCCTCTAAATAGCCCTATTTCTACCAATGAAGGAGTCATAGAAGGTTTCCCTAAAAGTTCCCAAGTTCTTTATGTCATGGAATTCACCTATGTGTCCTCATCTAGAAAACAATCAATGTCGAAGTATCCTATTCTTGCTTCAAGGAATTCTTTTTCTTTGAAATTTTTTGATAAACTAACACATCGGTGGTGATTCGGGGTTTATTTTATCTGTAGCAATACTTTCTCTTATTCTTTCCGGGGTTCTACCATTTCTGGATCTACCTTAGGGTTTTCTTGTCTCATGTTCATTCCTTCAATCTTAGAAATCATTCTAGGGAAATCTAATACTTCATGGTCCATACCTTTGCAACAAAGACAACTAGGTCTTCTCCCAGGGCATTCCTTAGTAAGATATCCTGTTTTTTTGCAACTGTAACAGACGGTTCATACTCTCTTTCTTTTAAATGATTCCCAACTCTTTCTATACTGTGCACTAGAATCATGGTAGCTAACCTACAAACATTTCTTTCTAGGATCCTACATCCACTTGTTAGTACAAACATTCTTTCTATGCATAGATATAACATATCTTTCACTATTCTTATCGGATCTACATATATTAAACCTTCTTTCATCTGTTAGTGCCCTAGTTTTCAAGATAGGATAGAATCTATCAAACATACCTAAATCCATACTTTAGAAACCAAAATTTCCACTTATCTTACTTCTACAGAGCACAAAGCTTTCAGATCTAGAACTTTTCATTATTCTTACCTTAATCAGAGAAAAATGATTGCAGATCTTACCTCTTTTAATAAACAATTCTGACTTTTACCTTTCTCAGAGCACAAAGCTTTCAGATCTTACCTCTTTTCTTCTGATCGGGCTTCCTTTCTTTAGCACAGAGCTTCTCAAACTAAGTAGGGTATTGTGCACTAGAGCGACATATCTATGCACATAGATTCCCCAATTTCAGGTCATATCTTTTCACAAAGCCTCTTCTTTCTCAGTTCCCAACAATCACAGTTTCAGGTCCCAGCAATGAAACCATTTGTTGGTACAGGGGTAGACCCAGGGTTCAATGCTACAAAAACACACCAACAAAACCCTAACTATCGGCCCTTTTGGCAACACCTGCAAAGAAGATGAAGCCTCACCTGAGGTAGAGGCAGCGGTGGTTGCAGGACTCAGGTGTCTACAACCTTAGCAGGGACATATATCCATGATTGTAATACTTAGCAGATCACTTAGCACCAACAGTTCATCAATATTTAACCACTATCCACTTCGTAGATAAAACAGAGCATCACATCATTCAGTCAAATATGATGTATCTAAGAACTTATCATAAAGAAGTAGGTTAGATCTAGTAGATTCAAGAACTAAGCACGTTCACATGGGTCGGATCTTGCATCCACATACATCATTAGCACAAAGCATAAATAGATCTATCTATCTATATCAAAGCACTTAGCAAGTAAGGACATAAAAACATCAACACATTGCACAAAGAAGAGCAACACATCATATACATGGTTCACCCCCACCCTGGGGCTATGTCCGCCAACTCTTCTTCTTTATTATCTTCTTCAATAGGTTACATGCATAGTGCCTCAAACCCTACTCCACATAGGAAAAGAGATCTGCACAGCTCGCTAGATCCTCCTTCCCCGAGTCAATCTAAGCACACAAACTTCCACAACTTCTTACACTAACTTGCACTTAGCTCTGCAAGTCTCACACAATATGCACAGAGCACTTACAATCCTTCAATCACATAGATCTAACACTTAGCATATTATCCTAATATCACATATATTCCCCTCCTTACATTGCCTAGACATCTATTTATACTTTACAAAATAGGCCTAAACATGGGTAAACCCATGGGCCGACATCCCATACCCGTTACATAATCCCAAATTCCAAAAAGGACCCAAAAAGGGGTCAATATCCCACGATCTCTGCTTCGTCTTTCACACTTCCTTCGACAGGCTGTCGAAGTCCAAAAATAGGTCAAACTTGACCAAGGATCTCCCAAAACTTTTTCAAGGGCCAACATAGGCCTTGGAATCAATTCATAGAGATTAGAGTGTTTGACAAGTCTTGTTGGTTATTTATATCACTTATTGTTTACCATTTCTATCTAGTAGTTGTGGTGTGTACGTTACAACCAGGAGAAGGATTTGCATCTTGGGAGAGAAGAGAGATACAGAGGAACATAGGGATTGTGTCTTTTTTGTTGAAAACATTCTCTATCCAAGATTGAGAACAAAGATGAAAGTAAAATTTCTGCATAGTATTTGTGCTGGTGAAGTGGGTGGGATATAAGTCACTCATTTATGGATCAAGGATTCCTCATTCATTGGGTTGAAGATAGTGATAGATCTAGCTTGAGGATGTTGGTGAGATATTGTTGCATATATATATTTGTAAGGATGGTTTCTAGTTTGACATGGTGAGAGAAAGTAAATGCAAACTAGAGAATGAGTTCATGCCAAGTGTAACGAAGGTCAAAGAATGAGGTTGTGCCAACTGAAGTGAAGTCGATTTCATGGAAAGTGAAACAAATTTTTTCCATAGGGCGTGAAGAAGAAATTACACTGTAGAATTTTGTTCAAGCTTAGGCCTTCATATAATTTATGCAATCATAGATTTGAAGAAATGAAAAAGATGTTAACTTTAATTAATGTTAGAATGATTTATAGAATTAATTCATTTCTTCATTTGAGAACTACCAAGTGTTAATGAACTATATTATGTTTATATAAAACTTAGGAATTTATGTACGTAAAGTACATTGAATACTAACTGTCTTCGATATAAGGTCGATAAAACTAGAATTTGTTGATTGGTGGACAAAACAACCTAGTAAATTAGATTGTTCAAATGAATGTATTTTGAATGAAAATTTAAGGTAAACAATTAATTTTTTTATCAATTTATGTACAAAATAAAAGAAACTACAACAAACCAATTCATATAATCCATGCTAAGGTAGGGTACAGTAAGAATTTGGATCATAAATAAATGATCATCGATTGAATGGTGTTTGAATGGTGTCTATCATATTGTCACATGAGTATACTTGTCTCCCTTGAACATCCCATACCACTCAAAAAGTCTAGTTTTCATGCAACACCAACATGACCTTGCATGTTGGGCTAGATCAACAACTAGCTTGTATCATCTAGAATATGCCTAATTGTCATATCTTAGTGAACCCAAGCCACACATATTTAAACATGTAGAATTTTGAAGGCTCTCTTAACCATAGGCGATGTTGCACAATCAACACCCAACCATATACACACTCCTCCACCGATCCAAGCATACTGAGAAAAATGACTGCCAACATGAAATCATGTTTTCATATATACAGATAGACACATGATAGTCACCTAAAATCATGTTCCTTCTCAGTAAGGCATGGCATACCTTCGATGAGAGTATCACTATTATTTCCTTACCATAGGTGATGCACAATCTACCACATTTCCAAGTCATGCCATCCTTCACTGAGAAGCCCAACATGGCGTCTTGTCGATTGGCTTCTTGTCCTACTCGACATGTTGTCCTCCTTGGTCCTCCTAGCTTACGCGCTAATACATTGTCTTGAACATCTCATAGCTACACCCGTGAGTTGGTCACCAAGGCTAACAAAGTATATGGACTCGCCACACAAATTTCTAAGCATGTCTGACGCTCCCTCTCTCAAACTCATTGTGCATCTTTCCAAGTATGCCCAATTCCTTCATTACAACAAAACGAGTGTGCACTTAGCCAACTCACCGTCGGGTCACATCTCCACCTCTCATAGGATTTCCTAGGAGCGCTGGAGGTCTTACATTCTCCCGCACTTGAAATTATTCATGTCCTCATCAACACAACCCCATCAAGTCATTCAATGAAATGGGTACTAGTGGTGGTGAAGAGAAACTTTCGCGAGTCCATTCAGATGATGCTCTGATACCATTTTTCACACATCTATAGTTGTCATCCTTGACCATTCCATACCACTCAAGAATTCTAGTCACCCTGTGACACTGCCATGACCTTGCATGTTGGGCTTGGTAAACAACCTGCTTGTATCGTCCAAAATGCGCCTCATAGTCATTTACTAGCGAACCCAAGCTAGAAATATCTAACCATGCAGAAGTTAGAATGATCGATTCACCATAGGCAATGTTGCACCATATCCACCCAACCATTGACACCTATTTGTGCCTCCCTCGAGACAAGCATACTCAAACAACCTATTTCCCAACATAGAATCATGATATCATCCATCTAGGTAGACATGTGATAGTCACCCAAGATCATGTTCCTTCTCATTAAGGAATTCACATAACATCGAAGCATGTATCACCGCTATTTCCTTCTCATGGGAGATACATAATCTACAACATTTCCAATTCACCCCATCCTCCGCTCATAATCATAGCATGGCATCTCGATGGTTGCTTGTCATTCCTACTCAACAAGAGTTCTTCTTGGTCCTCCTAGCCTGCGCTCTAATACACTATCCTAATCGTCTTGTGGCTAGATCCACAAGTAAGCCACCAAGTCTACCAAAGTATATGGACTCATTGTGCAACTTGCCAAGCATGCTCAACGTGTCATGTATTGTGAAGTATGCAAGTATGCCCCGTGATTTTTTTTCTTTATTGAAGTACTAATTCTAATGACGCATCAATGGTACAATACACTATCACAGAAATTTGAAAGTCAAATCCCTCCAAAAGGTTGAATCCTCATTGTGATAAAAAAATCTTGGATTGTACATATGTAAATTGAAATTCCTTTTTAACCAGTTCAAATGTCACAAGGGAATCTTACTTGGTTACTAGATGAGATAATCAATGTTCATGTTTATTTTCCTCCATATGATATTGGGTAAGAACATATTGTAAACATGGATTAGATTGGGTAAGTACACAAGGTTAGTCTTGTTAGGTAGAAAAAGCATAAACATAACGATATTTTAATGGAAAAGAAAATAAAACCTAGAACAAACCTGACACAAGAACAATCACACAATTGCCATAGTGATTTACGTGGTAAAACCCTTCACAAGAGAAACATCCATGGGGAAATGATAATTGATATTCTTATTATTCAAGGGAGAATTACAATAGCCAATCACAGGCATACAACCATCCTCTCCTCTCTTCCCACACATTATGCTACACTACATTGTTCATTGCTTACTTCACCTCTACGAGTATGCTCGTATATATAACATCTATCAAAACGTTAGACAAATTGATTACAATATGTTCTACCAGTTATAGAAATTGTTCATTGTAGTGTGCATGCATGCACATTCTACTTTTAGACGATGTGCATGCTACCACATGGGAAATTAGTTGGCACGTTTTCAACACCTTGACAATAATTTACCTGATATATCATGCCCAAAATTATTCATGACCTTTCTTGTGAGCCAAGAGAATCCAACCACCATCACAACTACTCAACTTCTGTAAAAATGCTATTACGTGAACATGCATGCATGATTCCCTCCAGTGTGGAACACATTGCCTCCATTGGTAACCTATCTTATAAACCGATGTGCTTGTCCCATTTTGATACATTGGAGTATTATTCAAATGCACAACACTTTGACCACCATAAAACACCACATCTTCTACCTATTCAAACTTACCCAATAGATCCTTGCATTCTTGGAAGACATAACCGTAGGCAGGTCTCCTCTTCTCCAAATATTCTGAATCATAACCACATACTAAATCACTACAACCATTGTAGGTGATACTTTTGTTGTTGTGCTTCTAAGATATTGAAGCACCTATTTCCATTCTCTTTACCTAGTTTTTCCATGTGTCTACTGACAACACCAACTGCATGTGAAATACTGACCATTTCCCATTGCAATAATCAAACTTGATACTTTTGTTGTTGTGCTTCTAAGATACTGAAGCACCCATTTCCATGCTCTTTACCTAGTTTTTCCATGTGTCTACTGACTGCATGTGAAATACTGACCATTTCCCATCACAATAATCAAACTTGCTACTAGCATGTGATACTTGAGACATATAACCATTTTCTTCTTCATTAGTTAGGACATAAACATGAAGAAAAAATTACAATGGAAATCCAAAGGGATTTCACCGGTTTCACATTATTCATACCAAATTTTGTGAGTATCTTCAATACATACTTTTGTTGTGATAACCAAGATTACCATCCTTCCTATCTTTGTGTAGTTCCATTCCCAATATATTTTTGTTTACTTCTAGATCCTTCATCTCAAACTTCCTAACCAACTGATCCAACATGCTGATCTCAAACATTCTTGTGCTTGCAATAAGCATAAGATTTAACACCAAGATAATAAATATACCATAAAAACAATGTTTATACTCACTTCTTTTAAAATTTGACTCGACATGGAGGAATTAAACATCTCGTACCATTTTCTAGCATACTTCAAGCCATACAATGATTCATGAGTTTGCAATTAAATATTCTTCTACGATTATGAACTAACCTTTCTGATTGTTCCATATACATCCCTCTTTCCAAAAAAACTTCATGTAAAACAATTTTAACATCTCATTGTACTAACTCAAGATCAAGTGACATAGCTAGTGCTAACACAACATGAATAGAAACAAGATTTTAACAATCAGTGAGAAACTTTCATGGAAATCAATACCTTCCAAATACCCTTGTTCTACCAGTCATGCTTTGAACCTTTCATCTTTTTACTATGTTTGATGTGGGTAGTAGGATCCCACATTCTACATCCCTTAACATCATCATCATATCAAATATCTATGTGTTTGCTATGGGTCCTACTTACAATGATGATAAAAAACTATAAGCATCACAACCAAATAATTTCATATTTGAGTAATCATTAGTTGACCTATTCATACCTCTTCTATAATATTTCAGTGTTTTACAACTGAAGGTGACCGAGTTAGCAGATATCACAACCACTTCTGCACACAACTATTGCTACAACTTGTCATTACTTAACATGCCCTTTCGATCCCAACTTCTTTGCAATAATTTCCAAGATCCATGGATATGAACCTACCTTCATCATATATTCTCAAACACTTGATTGACCTCCCAATGTTCATTTCACTACAAGTTCATAAACACATCATCCTTTTTACAAACCCACCTTTCTAACCTTGACACACTGCTCCACCTCGAACTTTGCATTCGAACAAATTTGACCAAATCCGACCAAGCCAACCTAAGTGAACCTTTTCCGTTCAACTCCATGGACTTCACACTGGAGTCTCAGTGCTCTACATTAACATGAACATTCCCTTGACCAAAGTCATCCAAGCCGGCCAAGTAAGCCTTCATCACTTATGTCCAGGTATTACAATGCAATTCATCAAGCCTTTTATAGGCTTCATTACATGCAATCGATGGACACAATACTACGCGCTACCCAAAAAATCATGGATCTGAAAAATCACGTGCTTTGACCTAAAAAAAAGATTTAACTCATTAACTCTTTCATCGAGTCAAGGTTAACCCAACATACATGCCTCCCATATCTTCAATATACCTAAATCGATGTCTATAATTTTCATAGGTGACAGAGGAGTATGCATGCCTATCCAAGTCTTTACAGAGATATGCCCATTTACATGCAATCAATAATGTTTACAACTTCAAGGTAAATACATTTTTTTTCTGTGAGGGTGACTCAACCATCACCACTCCTATTGTTTCATTGCTCTTTCACCCACTCAAGGTTAACCCAATATACATGTCTCCCATATCTTCAATATACCTAAATCTATGTTTATATTTTTCATAGCTGACCCCACGATTATGCATGCCTATCCAGATCTTACAAAGGTATGCCCATTTAAGTGCAATCAATAATGTTTAAAACTCCAAAGTAAATACATTTTTTTTTTTTTTTCAGGGTGACTCAACCATCACAACTCACCTATTGTTTCCTTGTTGTAAGAACACATCAATTATTCTTTCTTTGAATTTTTCCAACTCAAACTTTTACCTCTATACTTTTTCCATTAACACAAAACACCAACACACATGATTTTCCACAACATATAAAACCAAGCTTCTTATTATTGAGGTTTGATATTATGTTTCAAAATTAAACCCCAAAATATAATATTAAGTAAAAGGTTTGAAAAAATAAAACACATACATATATGTATGCTTATAAATCCTTTTAATAAAGGATATCCACCTCACCTTTTATTAAAACACGGTCCACTTATTTAAAACATCATCTACTTTATTGAAATATATCATGTGCATAATGACACAAAAGTCGATTTTCCTGTCTCGATCCATCTCTTCATTGATATACCAAAGCATTTAAAACATCCACTTTTTTATCGATTTAATGAGGCGATTCTCGACCTCTCAGGCCATGGTCATCGCTCCTTTTGAAGTGTGTAGGGAGTGATGATCCACTGTTGTTGAAAGGTAGCGGGAGCGATGAGCCTTAAAATTATCGCCCCTGGGGCTCCCTGTCCGATGATTCTTGGAAAATCCAAAGCCGTTTAAGTTCGAAACAAATTATCGCCCTGTCAGTACGTCCTAGGAAGCGATAGTCTGATGATTATCGCTCCTCCCTGCAACTCTTGTTGTCCTTCACCTTAGGGTTTGCCCGACTTTGATCCAGCGATCGATCTTCTGTATTCTCTTTACTCGGCTCACCTGCTTTGATTTCTAGGGATTGGATTCTCTTTATTTTTTTTCTTAGATTTTTTAACTCTGTTCTCTGATATTAATTGTTAGGCAGTGGAAGCATAAAGATAACAGGAAGATTTTGATGACAAAGAAAATAAAACCAAGAACAAATTACACAGTAGCAATTACATAATTGATAAAGTGATTTACTTGGTAAAACCCTTAGTAACGACAATAATAATATGTATTCTTATTATTTAAGGGTTATTTAAAAAAAAATTTATAATAGCCAATTTCATCTTTCCTCTCTTTTCTCAAGTATATGACTCATTGCTCACTTCACCTTTATGAGTATGCTAGTTACGTGGAAAGGCGTATACCTATTGACAATGGGTACGATTAATAACCTTTTAATCTAAAATTCTAATCTGATGGCTAACAATTAAAGATAACTTTCAGCGTTCTTAGCCGCGAGTTAGCCGCTATGTTAATATATATAGCATCTATCAAACAATGAGACAAACAAATTACAATATAATCCACCAACTATAAAAACTGAAAGCACTTTATTTTTAACTGATATACATGTTACATTATAGGAAATTAATTGACACGTTTTCAACAAGTCAGTGTTAAATCAAAAAGTTGATCCACCTATTACAAAAACTGTTCACTGTAATGTGAAGACACTCTATTTTTAACTTTAACCAATGTGCAGGCACTCTATTTTTAACTTTAACCAATGTGCATATTACATAGGAAATTAGTTGACACGTTTTCAAGTCTGTATGAAATCAATAATATTTATTCCTGTGTATGGCTGCATCTCGATGGTCGTGCGTTCGTATTTCACTTTGGCGAAGTCTTCTTTAGCGGCCTGATATATTCTCTTCAATATCATTTTTTTTTTTGCAGTATAGAGGAGCACAGAACGTACTGTAACTCTATAACACACGGCTTATGATTGAGATTGAGTTGGATATAAAATTCTTTATCTCCGAGGTCTATCATAAGACCGCTAATGGCACATCTTTTTTATTATTTCACTACAGTTCGACGTCGGTTTCCCGGTCCGCCATACGAATGCCACGCTAAATTCCAACATAATTGATAATAGCTGATCTTCAATCATTCAAAAGCAAACTCTTATTAATTTAATACTCTCCAACATCCATCTATCGTTTGTTATTATTTCGCCGATTCCATTTAAACGTCATCATTGATATTATATTGTTTTCCTATGCATTCACATGACCCTCGAAAATTCTCTGCTAACAAGCACGAGTCACAAATCTGATGGCCCTTCTTTTGTACAGTCAATAATGGTTTCGAAGGAAAATTGCTATCAACGTTTGGTGATATAAATCTTTAATGATGCAGATGTTTCATATATATTTATTTTTATTGCCATGGTACATATTACAACATGTTCAAGGTCTTATAGTGCGAAAGCAACTTGTATCATATCGGCCTGTCAAGAATATTACATGTATTTTAATAGTATCTATCTATATATATAACGTTAGTTGAAACAAATCGGAAACATCTTTACTTTCCCTTTTGTAACGGCGATCCGCGAATGAATTAAAAAGTAGGGTGGTAAATGTGTAGATGATTTGATTTGAATCAGGTAAAGTGATCGTTGGTTAAATATCAATTTTACAGTATTTAAATTGATTTATCTTACTCTTTTAAAATTTATAATTCTAATTATTTTTCTATATAGTAGTTTAAAAGTTTTATTTTTTTTTGTTGTTTTTATCATTTTTTCTGGTTGATTTTGGGTGAAATTCCGTGATGAATGGTTGGATCTGCAGATTTGAGTGGCTAAGTTTGTATAATCCGAGTGCCCCAAGGGTTTTTCAGCACCCTGAATCCATTGATGCATTCAGAAATACAATTTAAACAACATAAAATAGTCATTTTGTCCAAATTTACCTGGCTGAATTCTGACCAAAAAACCCAAAAAGTAGAACTTCGACAAAAATATAAAACATAGAATGTTAAAACTATATATATTTTAAAGTATAAATGAACAACTGGTCAATCTTATAATTTTAAAAT
>JASDQU010099781.1:849065-862329 GCA_032191745.1 Picea mariana | reverse complement strand
AGCGTGCAGGGACAAACGTCGGTTAAAAGGTACTTCTGTTACTCTTCCTTCTCATGCATTAGGCTTAGATAGATTCGAAAGAAATTCAGTGTCCATGATAAGCACTTTTCTGTCTAGGGTTAAGGTCAAGCCTTAGAGGTCGATCTACTTGTCCGCAGGCAGATTTTCCTACAACTGCAACCTTCCTCTTACTCAAAGGGTCAACCTCATCTCTGGGTGGTGTTACTTCACCTGGTCTCTGTTCATATTCTACTTCTTCACCATCCCCTCGGTCAGGTGACATGGAAGAAGTATTCACTGAGTTGCTGCTTAAGTTTTGGACCTCCTTAGTCTTATTTTTTCTGTTGGTTCCAGGTGTATTATAATCTTTACGAGCGTCCTCTAGGTTGTCAATATCAGATATCTCTGCAGGGTTGGAGGGGATAAGGAGGTCAGCGGACCATTCCTTGGTGATCTCCTCAAGGTCTTCTTCTCTAAGTTTGTAATATGACTGGAGATTCTCTTGATATTCATCTTCTTATGTTGTAATATATATAAAGTGTCGATATGCACTGAACTTCATTAGTGGTCGGAACCTTTGTAGGGTGTGCAGAGTCATGTGAGGCTTGACTTCGATGGCTCACTTTAGTTGGAGGTAGTATGTATGAAACATACCGTTCGAATACCACTATTTGTTCATATCATTTGAATACCACAGGGTAGCGAACTTCCCAGTAAGAGGTTAGAACGACTCTATGTTGGGGAAGCTCGCTCCTTCTAGCATATCCTAGGAAATGAATGCAATGAGCACCAGGAGCCAGCTGAAATGAAATTCATAACACTGATACTGTGCTTCTCAACAATCTAGTTCCAACTGGTTAACTATGTACTTTTCCAAGTTCATCTGTAGGCCTTTCATGCACTTCTCTGTGAGGTCAATGACAAAGCCATTGGCTTGCGTAGGTCGGTTCTTCATTACTAAATTTCCATTTATCAGTTGACATGTGAGGCGCATTGCGCCACTCTGGATGGAAGCTACCTTGTAGCCTCTTGTTCCCTTCTCAACATCACCATATGTATCCTTGATTTTCTGTGCTAGTGCGTGATCTACGACTTTTCCTAGATAAAAGTCATGCGGGTCGAGTCCTTGCATACTCAGTCATGTGATCCTGTGGATCAAAGTTGGGTCAACGGTAATGCGTAAGTCTAGCCATAAGTAGCTGCCATGGCAACATGACAGTAGCATCTTGACACAGGCGTTGACTTCCTAGTGTCTTCGGAAGTGTGGGATCTTCATCACATTCAACAAGGTGGATTGTGTAAGGTTCATCATCCACGATTGAGGGATGATCTTCGAGTTCTTCCCTTTAGTTTTGGTTAGGTACTTGTATGGGGCGAGCATACCATAGATCTTTCGATCTTCGAGGTTGAAGTCACTGAACTTCAACGATGTGATCTTCTCTTGCTCTGTTCAAACTACACGTATCCCCTTCAGGAGGTATGCAGTGACCATAGTGTACTCGAATTCTCTTGGCACACTATCACGATTCACCGCGCCAGCCAGAGGTGAGATGTAATCAGGTAGTATGGATGGAATCAACTTTTCATTTTCTAGGTTGTCTTTATGCTTGGTTTTCTTCTCTATTGACTGTCAGGATGGCCCCGATCCACGAGCAGTCGATGGAGAGGCTTGCAGTCCTCTTGTCAATGATGCTTGTACACCTATAGACATCGACATGACTCTTTCAGTCATGAGATCAATCATAACTTCTTCAAAAACTTTCTCTACAGTGTTGAACTCGTTTGACATACATGCTTGGCTTGGAAATCTTCAGGTTCGAGGAGTAACGTAGACACTGCAATAGGATATAAGGAAATATCACAATGATCGTTGTATAAAATCAACAAGTATGTGGGCTCAAATTCATGATTAGCAAAAGTGTTCTCGATGCATGGCGAGATGGGATAATTAGATAACTTGGCAACATATTTCTTGCAACGGTCAAGAAGCTTTCATTAACTCAATTCTATCCATTATGGAGTGGTCCAACAGTCTGGTGGCGAACAATAAATTCCTTTCTAGTAGTTTGGGGGGTCAGTCGAATGGTTATATTGGTCCCAACGACTATATTTCTTCACCATGGTGAAGTGTCATGTGACGTTGTTCTGTTATCCCAATGAAGTTCCAATTTTGCAAATTTTCCTTCTGCGAAGTTCCCTATGGAACCTTCTGTAACTTGTCGATCTTAGTTCTCTTCTTACTTAGTTTTATATATTTCTTTCCAGTGAGCTTCGCCTCAGTAAGCCTTTTTCCATTCTGATTCTTATCTTGTTTTGGCATAGTTACTTCATGTTGTTGAGATTATTTCCTAAGAGTCGAGGGTGATACTTCTTCTTTATCTGAAATAGGTACTTCAATCTTCTGTGGGTATTCTAGTGTTCTTGCAACTTCGATATCCAGGTTTCTGGTGTTAAATAGCTTTGATCTATTCTTTTTTTCTTCAATCAAGTGTGTGATCCTTCTAGTCATGAAATATTTTAACTCTTGCTTCTTCTGTGCTAAAACTTCTTTTTCTTCTTTCCTTCTGGCTTGATCTCTTTCAATCCAAGGTTTTCATAGTAAAATGGTAAATGGGGTCTTGTTGTCAATGAATCTAATAATCTCAAAATCTTCCTCTATCAAAGTTCCATTGGCATTCATAGATATCCTGGTGAGCTTTCAACAGAGGTTTATTAGATTTCCTCTAAATAGCCCTATTCCTACCAATGAAGGAGTCATAACAGGTTTCGCTAAAAGTTCCCAAGTTCTTTCTGTCATGACATTCACCCGTGTTTCCTCATCTAGAACACAGTCAATGTTGAAGTATCCTATTATTGCTTCAAGGAATTCTTTTTCTTTAAAGATTTTTGATAAACTAACATGTTAGTGGTGATTCAGGGTTTATTTTATCTGTAGCAATACCTTCTCTTATTCTTTCTGGGGTTCTACCATTTCTTGATCTACTTTAGGGTTTTTTTGTCTCGTGTTCATTCCTTCAAGTTTAGCAATCATTCTAGAGAAATCCAATACTTCATGGTCCATAGCTTTGAAACAAAGACAACTAGGTCTTCTCCCAGGGCATTCCTTAGTAAGATGTCCTGGTTTTCTATAACTGTAACAGAGGGTTAATACTCTCTTTCTTTTAAATGATTCCCAGCTCTTTCTATACTATGCACTAGAATCATGGTAGCTAACCTACAAATATTTCTTTCTAGGATCCTGCATCCACTTGTTAGTACAAACATTCTTTCTATGCATAGGTATAACATATCTTTCACTATTCTTATCAGATCTACACATATCAAACCTTCTTTCATCTGTTTTTTCCCTAGTTTTCAAGCTAGGACAGAATCTATCAAACATACCTAAATCCATACTTTAGAAACCAAAAGTTTCACTTATCTTACTTCTACAGAGCACAAAGATTTCAGATCTAGAACTTTTCATTATTCTTACCTTAATCAGAGCACAAGGATTACATATCTTACCTCTTTTAATAAACAATTCTCACTTTTACCTTTCTCGGAGCACAAAGCTTTCAGATCTTACCTCTTTTCTTCTAATCGGGCTTCTTTTCTTTAGCATAGAGCTTCTCAAACTAAGTAGAGTACTGTGCACTAGAGTGATAGATCTACACACAGAGATTCCCCAATTTCAGGTCAGATATTTGCACAAATCTTCTTTTTTCTCAGTTCCCAACAATCACGGTTTCAGGTCCCAGCAACACAACCATTTGTTGGTACAGGGGTAGACCCAGGGTTCAATGCTACAACAATGCACCAACAAAACCCTAACTACCGACCCTTTCGGAAACAACTACGAAGAAGATGAAGTCTCACCCAAGGTAGAGGTAGGGGTGGTTGCAGGACTCAGGTGTCTACAAACTTAGCAGGGACATAGATCCGTGATTGTAATACTTAAAAGATCACTCAGCACCAACAATTCATCAATATTTAACCACTATCGAATTTGCAGATAAAACAGAGAATCACATCATTCAGTAAGATATGATGTATCTAAGAACTTATCATAGAGAAGTAGGTTAGATCTAGCAAATTCAAGCACTAAGCACATTCACATGGGTCATATCTTTCATCCATATACATCATTATCACAAAGAATAAATAGATCTATCTATCTATATCAAAGCACTTAACAAGTAAAGACATAAACACATCAACACATTGCATAAAGTAGAGAAACACATCATATACATGGTTCACGCCCACCCTGGGGCTACGTCTGCCAACTCTTGTTCTTTATTATCTTCTTCAATAGGTTACATGCACAGTGCCTCAAACCCTACTCCACATAGGACATGAGATCTACGTAGCTCGCTAGATCCTCCTTCCCCGAGTCGATCTAAGCACACACTCTTCCACAGGCTCTTACACTAACTTGCACTTAGCTCTGCAAGTCTCACACAGTATGCACAGAGCACTTACAATCCTTCAATCACATAGATCTAGCACTTAGCATATTATCCTAACATCACATAGATTCCCCTCCTTACATTGCCTAGACATCTATTTATACTTTACAAAATAGGCCTAAACATGGGTAAACCCATGGGCCGACATCCCATACCTGTTACATAATCCCAAATCCCAAAAAGGACCCAAAAAGGGGTCAAGATCCCACGATCTCTGCTTCATCTTTCACTCTTCCTTTGACAGGCTATCGAAGTCCAAAAATAGGTCAAACTTGACCAAGAATCTCCCAAAAATTAGTCAAGGGCCAACATAGGCCTTGGAATCAATTCATAGATATTAGAGTGTTTGCTAAGTCTTGTTGGATATTCATATCACTTATTGTTTACCATTGCTATCTAGTGGTTGTGGTGTGTACGTTACAACCAAGAGAAGGATTTGCATCTTGGGAGAGAAGAGAGATACAAAGGAACATAGGGATTATGTCCTTTTTGTAGAAAACATTCTCTATCCAAGATTGTAAACAAAGATGAAAGTCAAATTTCTGCATAGTATTTGTGTTAGTGAAGTGTGTGGGATATAAGTCACTCATTTATGGATCAAGGATTGCTCGTTCATTGTGCTGAAGATAGTGATAGATCTACCTTGCGGATGTTGGTGAGATGTTGTTGCATATATATATATTTGTAAGGATGGTTTCTAGTTTGACATGGTGAGAGAAAGTAAATCCAAACTAGAGAATGAGTTCATGCCAAGTGTAACGAAGGTCAAAGAATGAGGTTGTGCCAACTGAAGTGAAGTTGAGTTCATGGAAAGTGAAACAAAGTTTTTCCATAGGGAGTGGAGAAGAAATTACACTGTAGAATTTTGTTCAATCTTAGCCTTCATATAATTTATGCAATCATAGATTTGAAGAAATGAAAAAAATGTTAACTTTAATTAATGTTAGAATGATTTATAGAATTAATTCATTTCTTCATTTGAGAATTACCAAGTGTTAATGAACTATATTATGTTTATATGAAACTTAGGAATTTATGTATGTAAAGTACATTGAATACTAACTATCTTCGATATAAGGTCGATAAAACTAGAATTTGTTGATTGGTGGACAAAACAACTTAGTAAATTAGATTGATCAAATGAATGTGTTTTGAATGAAAATTTAAGGTAAACGATTAAATTTTTTATCAATTTATGTACAAAATAAATGAAACTACAACAAACCAATTCATATAATCGGTGCTAAGGTAGGGTACAATAGGAATTTGGATCATAAATACATGATCATCTATTGAATGGTGTTTGAATGGTGTCTATCATATTGTCACATGAGTAGAGTTGTCTCCCTTGAGCATCCCATACCACTCAAAAATTCTAGTTGTTATGCAACACCAACATGACCTTGCATGTTGGGCTAGATCAACAACTAGCTTGTATCATCTAGAATATGCCTCATTGTCATGTCCTAGTGAACCCAAGCCACACATATTTAACCATGTAGAATTTTGAAGGCTCGCTTAACCATAGGTGATGTTGCACCATCAACACCCAACCATATACACACTTCTCCACTGATCCAAGGATACTAAGAAAAACAATTGCCAACATGAAGTCATGCTGTTATATATATAGATAGACACATCATAGTCACCTAAAATCATGTTCCTTCTCACTAAGGCATTGGCATACCTTCGATGAGAGTATCACCATTATCTCTTTACCACAGGTGATGCACAATCTACCACGTTTCCAAGTCATGCCATCCTTCATTGAGAAGCCCAACATGGCGTCTTGTCGATTGGCTTCCCGTCCTACTCGACATGTTGTCCTCCTTGGTCCTCCTAGATTACACGCTAATACACTGCCTTGAACATCTCATAGCTACACCCGTGAATTGGTCACCAAGGCTAACAAAGTATTTGGACTCGCCGTGCAAATTTCTAAGCATGCCCGACACTCCCTTTCTCAAACTCATTGTGCGTCTTTCCAAGTATTCCCAATTCCATCGTTACACCAAAATGTGTGTGCACTTAGCCAACTCACCGTCGGGTCACATCTGCACCTATCATAGGATTTCATATGAGCGCTGGAGGTCTTACATTCTCTTGCACTTGAAATTATTCATGTCCTCATCAACACAACCCCATCAACTCATTCAATGAAATGGGTACTAGTGGTGGTGAAGAGAAACTTTCACGAATACATTTAGATGATGCTCTGATACCATTTGTCACACAACTAGAGTTGTCTTCCTTGACCGTCCCATACCACTCAAGAATTCTAGTCACCCTACGACACTACCATAACCTTGCATGTTGGGCTTGATAAACAACCTGCTTGTATCATCCAAAATGCGCCTCATAGTCATTTCCTAGTGAACCCGAGCTAGACATCTCTAACCATGCAGAAGCTAGAATGATCGCTTCACCATAGGTGATGTTGCACCATATCCACCCAAACATTCACACCTACTTTTGCCTCCCTCGAGACAAGCATACTCAAACAACCTATTTCACACAATAGAATTGTGATATCATCCATCTAGGTAGACATGTGATAGTCACCAAAGATCATGTTCCTTCTCATTAAAGAATTCACATAACATCGATGCATGTATCACCACTATGCCCTCCTCATGGGAGATACATAATCTACAACATTTCCAATTCACCCCATCCTCCGCTTAGAATCGTAACATGGTGTCCCGATGGTTGGTTGTCATTCCTACTCGACAAGAGTTCTCCTTGGTCCTCCTAGCATGCACTCTAATACACTATCCTAATCGTCTTGCAGCTGGATCCACAAGTCATCCACCAAGGCTACCAAAGTATATGGACTATTCGTGCAACTTTCCAGACATGCTCAACGCGTCGTGTCTTGTGAAGCATGTAAGTATGCCCCGTGATTTGTTTTCTTTATTGAAGTACTAAGTCTAATGATGCATCAATGGTACAATACACTCTCATAGAAATTTGAAAGTGAAATCCCTCCAAAAGGTTGAATCCTCATTCTGATAAAAAAATCTTGGAGTGTATATATGTAAATTGAAATTCCTTTTTAACCAATTCAAATGTCACAAGGGAATCTTACTTGGTTACTAGATGAGATAATCAATGTTCATCTTTATTTTCCTCCATATGAGATTGGGTAAGAACAGATTGTAAACATGGATTATATTGGGTAAGTACACAAGGTTAGTCTTGCTAGGTAGCAGAAGCATCAACATAACGATATTTTAATGGAAAAGAAAATAAAACCTAAAACAAACCTAACACAACAACAATCACACAATTGACACAGTGATTTACATGGTAAAACCGTTCACAAGGGAAACATCCATGGGGAAATGATAATCGATATTCTTATTATTCAAGGGAGAATTACAATAGCCAATCACAAGCATACAACGATCCTCTCCTCTCTTCCCACACATTGTGCTACACTACATTGTTCATTGCTCACTTCACCTCTACGGGTATGCTCGTATATATAACATCTATCAAAACGTTAGACAAATTGATTACAATTTGTCCACCAGTTATAGGAATTGTTCATTGTAGTGTGCATGCATGCACATTCTATTTTTATCCGATGTGCATGCTACCACATGGGAAATTATTTGGCACGTTTTCAACAATCTCCACCTTGACAATAATTTACTTGATATATCAGGCCCAAAATTATTCATCACCTTTCTTGCGAGCCAAGAAAATCCAACCACCATGACAACTACTCAACTTCTGTAAAAATACTATTACGTGAACATGCCTACATGATTCGCTCCAGTGTGGACCATATTGCCTCCATCAGTAACCTATCTTATAAACTGATGTGCTTGTCCCATTTTGATACACTGGAGTATTACTCAAATGCACAACACTTTGCCCACCACAGAACACCACATCTTCTACCTATCCAAACTTACCCAATATATTCTTGGATTCTTGGAAGACATAACCGGAGGCAGGTTTCCTCTTTTCCAAATATTCTGAATCATAACCACATACTAAATCACTACAACCATTGTAGGTGATACTTTTGTTGTTGTTCTTCTAAGATACTGAAGCACCCATTTCCATGCTCTTTACCTAGTTTTTCCATGTGTCTACTAACAACACCAACCGCATGTGAAATACTGACCATTTCCCATCGCAATCATCAAACTTTCTACTAACATATGATACTTGAGACATATAACCCTTTTCTTCTTCAATAGTTAGGACATAAACATGAAGAAAAAATTACAATGGAAATCCAAAGGGATTTTACCGATTTCACATTATTCATACCAAATTTTGTGAGTATCTTCAATACATACTTTTGTTGTGATAACCAAGATTACCATCCTTCCTATCTTTGTGTAGTTCCATTCCCAATATTTTTTTTGTTACTTCTAGATCTTTCATCTCAAACTTCCTAACCAACTAATCCACCCTGTTGATCTCAAACAATTTTGTGCTTGCAACAAGCATAACATTTAACATAAAGATAATAAATATACCATAAAAACAATGTTTATACTCACTTCTTTTAAAATTTGACTCAACATGAAGGAATCAAACATCTCGTACCATTTTCCTGGCATACTTCAAGCCATACAATGATTCTTGAGTTTGCAAAGAAATATTCTTCTACGATTATGAACTCACCTTTCTGATTGTTCCATATAAATCCCTTTTTCCAAAAAACTCCATGTAAAACAATTTTGACATCTCGTTGTACTAACTCAAGATCAAGTAACACAACTAGTGCTAACACAACATGAATAGAAACAAGATTTTAACAATCAATGAGAAACTTTCATGGAAAGCAATACCTTCCAAATACCCTTGTTCTACCAGTCATGCTTTGAACCTTTCATCTTTTTACTACGTTTCATGTGGGTATTAGGATCCCACATTCTACATCCCTTAACATCATGATCATATCAAATATCTACGTGTTTGATCTAGGTCCTACTTACAATGATGATAAAAAACCATAAGCATCACAACCAACTAATTTCATATTTGAGTAATCACTAGATGACCTGTTCATACCTCCTCTGGAATATTCCGGTCTTTTACAATTGAAGGTGACCGAGTTAGCAGATATCACGACCACTTCTGCACACAACTATTGCTACAACTTGGCATTATTGAACATGTCCTTTCGATCCCAACTTCCTTTCAATATTTTCCAAGATCCATGGATATGAACCTACCTTCATCATATATTCTCAAACACTTGATTGACCTTCCAATGTTCATTTCACTACAAATTCATAAACACATCATCCTTTTTACAAACCCACCTTTCTAACCTAGACACACTGCTCCACTTCGAACTTTGCATTCGAACAAATTTGACCAAATCCAACCAAGCCAACCTAAGTGAACCTTTTCCGTTCACCTCCATGGACTTCACACTAGATTCTCAGTGCTCTACATTAACATGAACATTCTATTGACCAAAGTCGGCCAAGCCGACCAAGTAAGCCTTCATCACTTATGTCTAGGCATTACAATGTGGTTCATCAAGCCTTTTATAGGCTTCATCACATGCAATCCATGGACACAATACTATGGGCTACCCAAAAAATCATGGACCTGAAAAATCATGTGCTTTGACCTAAAAAAAGATTTAACTCATTAACTATTTCACCGAGTCAAGGTTAACCCAACATACATGCCTCCCATATCTTCAATATACCTAAATCTTGTTAAACATAATGTAACCTCAACAGTCTGACTGTACTAGACAGTTGTACTTTCTATTTTTGTCTTGCTTGAGCCTATTTAGCTCAACCTTCTTGCATTGTAACAAAGTTCAGTACTTCTTCATACATTTCAATATACTGTTCTAATCTTTCTCTCTGCATTTCTCTTTGCTTCTCAATTTATCATGGTATCAGAGCTTCAGAAGTAAGCCTCTTCACACAGTCCGGAGAGCAACATGATCCTCACAGTACAGAGATTCACGGATCTTGAGAGCATGCGACACAGACTTTTCACAAGGTTTGGAGAGATGTCCGTAAGACTTTCTAAAAGATCACCGTAAGAAGCTTGCGGAGGAAGCAGAGTGTAGAACGCTCGAAAGATCTTGGACAAAGAGAATGCAGAAGAAGAAACAATAAAGATTCTTGTAATTTTTCAAGAATCATCAAAGATTGATGCAGAAGAGCTGCAGAACGAAAGAATGTTTAAAGAACGAAGATTTTGCTTCTCAATTTATCAAATCTATGTCTATAATTTTCATAGGTGAGAGAGGAGTATGCACCCCTATCCATGTCTTAAGAGGTATGCCCATTTACATGCAATCAATAATGTTTACAACTTCAAGGTAAACACATTTTTTTTCTTTTAGGGTGACTCAACCATCACCACTCTTGTTGTTTCCTTGCTCTTTCACCCACTCAAGGTTAACCCAACATACATGTCTCCGATATCTTCAATATACCTAAATCTATGTTTATATTTTTCATAGGTGACCCCAAGATTATGCATGTCTATCCAGGTCTTACAAAGGTATGCCCATTTACGTGCAATCAATAATGTTTACAACTTCAAGGTAAATACATTTTATTTTTCTTTCAGGGTGTCTCAACCATCATAACTCACCTATTATTTCCTTGTTGTAAGAACACATCAATTATTCTTTCGATAGAATTTTTCCAACTCAAACTTTTACCTCTATACTTTTTCCATTAACACAAAACACCAACACACATGATTTTCCACAAAATATAAAACCAGGCTTCTTATTATTGAGGTTTGATAGTATATTTCAAAATTAAACCCCAAAATATAATATTAAGTAAAAGGTTTGAAAAAATAAATCACATCACTTATTTAAAACATCCTCCACTTTATTGAAATATATCATGTGCATAATGACACAAAAGTCGATATACCTATCTCGATCCATCTCTTCATTGATTTACCAAGGCATTTAAAACATCCACCTTTTTATTGATTTAATGAGGCGATTCTCGACCTCTCATACCATGGTCATCGCTCCTTTTGAAGTGTGTAGGGAGTGATGATCCACTGTTGTTGAAAGGTAGCGGGAGCGATGAGCCTTAAAATTATCACCCCTGGGGCGCCATGTCCGATGATTCTTGGAAAATCCAGAGCCGTTTAAGTTCGAAACAAATTATCGCCCTGTCAGTACGTCCTAGGAAGCGATAGTCTGATGATTATCGCTCCTCCCTGCAACAGAGTTGTCCTTCACCTTAGGGTTTGCCCGACTTTGATCCAGCGATCGATCTTCTATATTCTCTTTACTCGGCTCACCTGCTCTGATTTCTAGGAATTGGATTCTCTTTTTTTCTTTCTTATATTTTAAAACTCTGCTCTTTGATACCACTGGTTAGGCAGTGGAAGCATAAAGATAACAAGATTTTAATGAAAAATAAAATAAAACTAAGAACAAATCACAAAGCAGCAATTACATAATTGATAAAGTGATTTATTTGGTAAAATTTTTAGTAACGACAATAATAATCTGTATTCTTATTATTTAAGGGAGATTTACAATAGCCAATTTCATCTCTTCTCTCTTTTCTCAGACATATTACTTATTGCTCACTTCACCTTTATGAATATGGTAATATATATAGCATCTATCAAACAATGACACAAACAAATTACAATATGATCCACCAATTACAAAAACTGAACGCACTCTATTTTTAACTGATGTACATGTTGCACCATAGAAAATTAGTTGACACATTTTCAACAAGTCAATATAAAATCAAAAAGTTGATCCACAATTAAAAAAACTGTTCACTGTAGTGTGAAGGCACTCTATTTTTAACTTTAACCAATGTGCAGGCACTCTATTTTTAACTTTAACCAATGTGCATATTACATAGAAATTAGTTGACACGTTTTCAAGTCTGTATGAAATCAATAATATTTATTCCTGTGTATGGCTGCATCTCGATGGTCGTGCGTTCGTATTCCACTTTGGCGAAGTCTTCTTTAGCGGCCTGATATATTCTCTTCAATTTCAATTTTTTTTTTGCAGCACAGAACGTACTGTAACTCTATAACACACGACTTATGATTGAGATTGAGTTGGATATAAAATTCTTTATCTCCGTGGTCTATCATAAGAACGCTAATGGCACATCTTTTTTATTATTTCACTATTGTTCGACGTGGGTTTCCCGGTCCGCCATACGAATGCCACGCTAAATTCCAACATAATTGATAATAGCTGATCTTCAATCATTCAAAACCAAACCCTTATTAATTTAATACTCTCCAACATCCATCTATCGTTTGTTATTATTTCGCCGATTCCATCTAAACGTCATCATTAATATTATATTGTTTTCCTATGCATTCACATGACCCTCGAAAATTCTCTGCTAACAAGCACGAGTCACAAATCTGATGGCCCTTCTTTTGTACAGTCAAAAATGGTTTCGAAGGAAACTTGCTATAAACGTTTGGTGATCTAAATCTTTATTGATGCAGATGTTTCATATATATTTATTTTTATTGCCATGGTACATATTACAACATGTTCAAGGTCTTATAGTGCGAAAGCAACTTGTATCATATCGGCCTATCAAGAATATTACATGTATTTTAATAGTATCTATCTATATATATAACGTTAGTTGAAACAAATCGGAAACATCTTTACTTTCCCTTTTGTAACGGCGATCCGCGAATCAATTAAAAAGTAGGGTGGTAAATGTGTAGATGATTTGATTTGAATCAGGTAAAGTGATCGTTGGTTAAATATCAATTTTACAGTATTTAAATTGATTTATCTTACTCTTTTAAAATTTATAATTCTAATTATTTTTTTATAT
>JASDQU010099781.1:815098-849045 GCA_032191745.1 Picea mariana | reverse complement strand
TTTTTTTTTTTTTTTTTTGGTTGTTTTTGACCATTTTTTTTGGTTGATTTTGGGTGAAATTCCATGATGAATGGTTGGATCTGCAGATTTGAGTGGCTAGGTTTGTATAATCCGAGTGCCCCAAGGGTTTTTCAGCACCCTGAATCCATTGATGCATTCAGAAATACAATTTAAACAACATAGAATAGTCATTTTGTCCAAATTTCCCTGGCTGAATTCTGACCAAAAAACCCAAAAAGTAGAACTTCGACAAAATATAAAACATAGAATGTTAAAACTATATATATTTTAAAGTATAAATGAACAACTGGTCAATCTTATAATTTTAAAATTATGAAATATATAAAAATAGATATACATACATTCCATTAAATGTATTTTTTTTTTTTTTTATAAATTAGAATTTGTATTAGATCTTCTAAGTAGTAATAGTTACACATGTCATGCTATACCAAGAGGCTATGGTAGCATTGTCGTGGTGGGAAACCAATGTTGCCACTTGACCATTAAAGTTCACACTAACCATGCAAAAATTGAAAAATTGTAATAAACTTGAAATGTACAAAACTAGATCTAGTGTGCCACGCAGGGAAAATATACTTTATGCTAGCCTGTCCATACTGAAAACACAAGACTGAAGTGAACTAAAACTGTAAATTCCTAGAAATGTGAAGCCATGCAGCACATAGAACTTGTGAGATATACTATCTCGATGCATAAAAACATGGGAAACCTGAGCAAGAACAAGCTATCCTGAGCTGGGGTCGATCCTTGCTCGTGCCTTCGGTCTTGCGCGGTGTCCCTACTTGGCGCACCTATGTCTGAAATAACTTGTGTGAGATCGTGTAAAAGAGTCATCAAGTGTTCGTCAGGACGAGTCTATTCTTCTTCTCTGTGTTGCATCTCATTGATGGCGCCTTTGACATCCTCAATTGCTCGCTTTATGGCGTCCAAAGAATCCTTGAGAGCTTCTTTCCCAACATAGCATATGCAAGCAGGAGAGGGCAAAGGGGGTGGAGGTAAATCACAGGATGAGGTGGGGGAGTCGGGAGAGGAGAGGGGAGAGGAGAGGAGGAAGAGGCAGAGGCAGAGGCAGAGGCAAAGGCTGCAAGGGGGCGACGGGCTAAGCTTTGGCACGAAGCCTAGGGGGTTTCCGGGGTTGTCGATCCATTTGACTCGGCATGCGTAAGGAGAAGACAGAGGAGGCACACCTAGAGTAGTGGCGCGTTCGGGAGAGTAGTCCGAGGAGATGACACGAGAAGAAGCAAGGAGAATCTCTGGGGTGGAGGCACACGCTGGGTATTGAGGCAAGCTTGGAAGAACCTGTCTGCCTCATCCTCTCGAACCTCTTCCTCTTGCAGCGTACTAGGGCGCCCCCTGTTTTGAATTACCTCGAAGTCACGGCATTAGGAAAAACACCGGAAACTGAAGGAGGAGTGCGTGAGAATTGTTGTTCAAAGGACATGAATCGAGCCAGAGCCAAAAGCAATAACTGACCAGAAAAAAAATACTAGGCACAGAAGGCCAAGAGTACCTAAAAAAATAGAGTTAGAAGCAAAAAAGTAAACAACTTGAAGAAGGAGGCAAAGACTCAAAAAGCCAAGGGCTTGAATGAACCATAACATTCCTCACTGCTGGCCTAAAACCACTAAACCCGGCAAGATGATGGGACTGGACCTTTGGCCAGCCCATAGCCATTATTTCTCCCACGCACTGGAGAGCCATACCATTAAACGAGCCCGAGTACAAAAGAATGCAGAGGTGCTTAGGCCGAGATATTAAAAGCATAGATTAATGGTGGAGGTGAGTGACGGCTGCGCTGGCTCGAGATGGCGAGAGACGTGGCCATGTGTCCGCCCGTCTGGCCATCCACCGGTCGTGTCCTATGTCAACCCATTCGGGGAATGTAAAAATCTATTTAAAGCATAATTTAAATATATATAAACATATATCCAATCAAACCTTCATATCTGTATATTCCATGTTAATCCCTCTATCTGAACATTCCATACCATGTATTGATTCCACTCTCGAAAATATATTCAATCTTAATTTACAGTGAACTTTGTATTGATTCCTTTCTCGAAAAGATATTCAATCTTAATTTACAGTGAACTTTGTATCGATTCCTCTCTCGAAAAATATTCAATCTTAATTTACAGTTTGATTCTTAATAAAATTGATCTTCAAAGATTGACGAGTATATGCTATATAGTTTTGTTAAACACCGCCTATATGCTTTGAAATTGTCCGGAAACTGTTGTCAATTTCATTCATAGTATRCCSTAATACAGTATCGCAGTCGCAGGTGCGCTCTGAGTTTAAGTTGTACTTTCATTACATTTAACGCAGCGCACACTGTGAACGGATTACAGTTTTTCTCTATTTCAAACATTCCATTAATTGTCCCGTCCATTCCATTTGGTTTATCTAGTTAACGACATATCTATTGCTTAATTCCAGATTCTATGTCTAAGATTTCGCGAAATTCTGGAGATGGACTTGGCTGATGAGTCTGCCCTTCAGGRGCGTTTGATTTATTGTGCYGAATGTGGTTTGCCATGTTTTTATAGCCATGAAGACGAAGACAATGTCTGCATGTAGGGCATGAAGAGTGAGAGCGAAGCCATTTGTCTATACATCCCATGTGGAAGCCATGGTTGCAGCCTGGCAACATTCTTAGAGCTTCACCTTCCACGAATTCTGCCATGCAGATAGCGCAAYCCGTTGGAATCGATATCCCCGTAAGCTGTCGGGTTGATTTTTCATAGATGAGTGAGGGGAAAGCTTGTATGAATTTCTCATTAATGCCAGTGTTAGCCAGTTTGGCGGCCATAAAACTCTGGCATGTCCTCCAAATGTAACCCCACGGAACGACTGAGGCAAGCCCCACTAGAGATATGACTGCGCAGAGCGAAGCAAGAAGAATAACTACCGTGCTTTCAGTCATGGCCGCCTGCGGACTTTTCTATGACAGGTCCACTGCGGGTAACGTATCGCTGCCGGTCTCTACGACCCTTCTTCCCTCATTAGTCACGGCTACAATCTTTAAAAGATCAAATCCTGCAGAGTTTGTTGCTGAACATAACCTAAAAAAATTGTTTCAGAACAATTTCAGAGCAGGCTGATCCACTGACTCTAATTGAAACGAATCTCAGAAGAGAGTGCTTGCTCGCCAAAATACCAGGCAGTTCGGACAGAGTTGGCAATTGCTTGCTTTGTTGAGAAGGAAGCTCTTTAAGTAGAGAATCATACCAGATTTCATGTACCAGAAGAGCCTGCGACCTTATCTGACTAAATTGATAGGCCGGGCAAGGTGATCTATATCTTTCTCGTTTTAGGTCAAATCGTTGGGACCCTTTTATCAGAAAGTCCGGCTAAGCTTATCTATCTCTGTCTCCAATTTTCTTCACTCGGAGAATAAACAAAAAAATTATGTCGGCTAGTTGGGACCCGTTATCAGCTAGCATCATCTTGGACCGTTCCTTATGGTTTTAGCACAGTAATCTGGTCAAATAATGGGCATCCCGATCAATAAAGAAGGATATTCCTTCACATGAAATATTTTGACGAATAATTAGCGCACTCTTAGAACTGATTCTTTAACTATTAGTACAATTGTATATGTCCAGAGAGGGACATTTAGTATGAGGCCGAACAATAAATAAGGATATGCCCAGACATAAATATTTTGAATGATAATTAACGCACTATTAGAATTGATTCTTCAACTATTAATACAATTGAATGTACGGAATTGAATATGTATAGAGTGGGACATTTAAAAAAACCCAAAGTGCGAACTAGTTTTCATCATTGAAAGCACCATTAGTGTGCTTAAAGGTAAGACACATCCATCGTGAACAAAAGTTCGAAATAAAAAACAATCACGAGGCGGATAGCCTCACAATTACAGCCCATATTTAATGATTGTCAAATGACAGGTGGATAAGATTAGAGTTCCAATCCACTGCAGTGACATGTAATCCTTTCTTACAAGATTATCTTAGGAAGGATTGTGACCGCTTACTAAAACTTACTACTACCACAGCCGCTACCTCGTAGCTGGTGAACGTTTAAAGGTTGGTAAAATTTCGGTTTAGTTAAAAAAAAAATTAATTCGTACAAATTTTAGGTTTATTAAAATTCATGGAGCAAGCAGCGAAAATGTGAATGAGTAAATGTGAAAAGGTAAACAAATTAACTGATGCATTCATAAACTGAAGGAAGTTATAGACAATAAGAATATGCTTGCATCTTCAATTATTAACCATCAAATTAAGATTTTAGATTGAAAGAACATTAATTATTATATATAGAGTAAGATTTTACTTTTAATATTTAAAATTCAATTAAAAATTTAGAAAATTTTAGATTTTAGTGATTAAATTTATATTTGATCTTTTTAAGATTTTAAATAGATTTATACATTCAAAACTAAAGTTAACTAGAATTTCGGATTTTACCTACAATTATGTTGCTGTTGCCAGATTAAACCCCCAAAATAAAACATTTGTACTACAGAGTGATAAATCGACCATCAAATTTAGCCGATACGGTAAATCAAATCAATTGTGAATATTAAGATAAGGTAAATCAAATCAATTGTGATTATTCATTACCCTGTTATAGTAAACTTATCCGTTTCAAAGAAAGTGGTTTGATATTTTATCAACGCTGTTCAAGTTTGTTTGTCTTTTATCTTTATTTGTTCTTCCTTCGAACAATGCTTATTTTCTTTTCATTTCGAAGTAAAGTGTTTAAGTTTGTATCAACACCATTTTTGTTTTTTTCTTATCTTTGTTTGTCCTTCATTCGAACAATGTTCATATTCTTTTAATTTCGCAGTAAAGTGGTTTAAGTTTTTATCGACACTATTCGAATTTGTTTGTTTTATCATTATCTGTTTTTTTAACTGATTAATGTTTATGTGTGAGTTCAAGTTAATAATGGTATTTGTTTTTGGGATAAACTAGCAATATAAAAATGTATGAATATTTTGAGATATATATACATTGAATTTTGATTTTATTTAAGAAAGATTAAATGTATTTTTTTAATGTTGATATTTATTTTTTTTGGAAAATATAAACTATAGGTTTATGTTGGTGTAATGTTGGAATATTTAAATCATGAAACTAAGATATGAAGATTAGTGTACATGTAGAATGTTAGTGTGTTAATTTTCCAAAAAAAACTAGAATTCTTTTATATTTTTAAAGTGTTGGTGTAGTATTTGAAGGTTTTAACATTAATTATATATATATATATATAATTGTTGAGAAATATAATTTTTATAGGATAAGCATTAATAGTGCACTTTTGAAGCTAATGAGTGAGATGACAAGAAAAATAGACCAAAAAAAATGTATATATTTGTAATATGCTAGACAATTCTCTATATGTCATCATCTCTATCTCTCACCATGTGTAACATATTCTAGCACTTCTTGAAACACAAAATTCTAAATCTAGGCCCAAAGTAGAGACATTGGATAAGAGATGACAAATAATAAGTGACAAGGGATGGTTGAAGTGTTTAATGTGAGTATGTTCCTATGAAATTCAAAATTTCCACTTATAATACCCTCTTGTCCACATTTTGAATTTAATTTGAACATAACACATGCATGATTTCACTTAATAAAAAAACATGCATGATTTCACTTAATAAGAATGCATGAACAATTTGGTAATAATCAATTCATATAATGGAAATGCTAGTCTAATGCCAAACCAAACAAAATCTATTCACCAACTAATGATTTAAACAATGTGGTGTTATCTAAAGACAAACCACAATGGCACAACAATAATCTTTACCATAAATGGTGTCATCCATGTTGATAAATGAATGTTGTCCAATGTCTTCATTGATTAGATGTTGGAGTCACATTGTTTGATGATTATAATGGAACCACTTGGTTTGAAGATTATAATGAAACACCGTTTGGATGTTTTGAGCACTAGGTATAGTTCTTGAGGATGTAGACATAGTCTTCAGATGAAAAAATTAACTTGGGCCCTACATGAGGCTTGTAGTCATCAAGGATGGTAACAACTCCTCAAACTAGAAAACATGACTTCTTAAGGGTCTTCTAGTCTCCTAGGAATAGTAATGATGTTATGGGGCCCCTTCCATGGTCCGTGATTTTTACTTGAAACCATTAGGAGCTAAGTCCTTCATTCTTACATATAAACATATAAACCCAAGTTATACCAATCATTTGGGTAAGGGTCAGTTGGCCCTTCCTCAAGAATACTATTAATAATGATGCAAATCATGTTTAAGGGTCATCTAACCATTCCTCGAACATATAATTCTCTTGATGGAGGATTCTATGGAAAGGGAATCCAACCATTCCCTAAGCATAGTTTTCTCATCAATGAAATCATATGGAAGGGTTTGTTGACACTTCCTCAAGCATATTATCCTTTAGGTATAGTATTTCCATCACATGGGACCTCAAGGTTGGTTCAACTAATCCTTAATCAAGTATAGTATTCAAATATATGTAGATAAGAGGAAAGGATTGGAAAACCATTTTTTAAGCACAAAATTGTCATCAAGTTCGAGTACAAGACATTGCTAATCAACAATTTTTAAAACATAATATTCTCATATAATAGTTAATGGCATTTGAAATCAGTGTTTTCCTCTTCCATTCATTTTTCCTCCACAATTATTGATTACTCTTATATTTAAATGAGGCATCTCTCCACAAAGTTTTAAATATTTTTAATTTTTCCCATTCCTCCTTTGGAAAGTTCTCTCATTTAGTTCACTAGATTAACATGTTGTCCTCCCTATTATTCTTTATCCTTTAGTTATATTTCCTCACTCCCTTAGTGCATTATCCTCTTTGTAACACTCTCTCCTCACTCTCTTAGCATGTTTTTCTACCTATCACTCTCTCTCCTTTAGCACACTTTCTCCCATAGTCCATACTCTTCTTTATCACACTCTCCACTGTTAGTGTGGTATGTGTCCTAGAAAATTCTCTTTGTTATTGTTCTCTTCTCTCCTAGCATGCTCTCCTTCATATAACATTCTCTCCTCACTCTCTTAACATACTATTTAACATACTATTTGTTGGGATAAATAATCACCTTAGTAATTATAGATTTCAAAAATTAATCATCAACCCTAGGTCCAAATGCTTGTGATATGTCATCCACTCTATTGCAGGCTACAATTTCATATCTTACATTGATTTATCTAATATACTTTCTAAAAAATATAAATTGGATTGTGGAAAAGGAAACACACTATTAAACATAGAATCAAATCAAACTAATTCAATCTTAGCAATGGCCATGTACTTGAACACCACCATGCTTACTAAGACCATGTTGTCACCAAATTATCTTTTGATATGGATGGGGATTTTTATTTCCACGAATCACAACTCCTATTCTTAGAAAGCATTGATAAAAAATAAACATACTTACATAAAGAAAATAAATTGTTCATGAAATCAAATTAAATGAAAACGTATGAAATAAAATACTACCATGATCTATTTGGATTGAGCTCAATTATCCAAGAATAAGGTATAAAACTACTCTACAACATCGTAAACTAAATCAAGACATAGAACTAAATAATGTCAATTTATTGGAAAAGAGATGCCAACATATTTATTCTATTCCATCATAATCTAGACATATTCTCCAAGAGTCCTACTTTTGGAATGGAGAAGGAAATATTATTTGTACATGAATTTGCTTGGAACAAATAATAAATGTATATCCAAAATATCCTCAAGTAGTTTCAACTTGGATTTATGATACCTTTGAAAGTCCAATTCGAAATATGAGATGTGGCTTATAACAACAACCCAAAATACATCCCAAATAACATTTAATTATATTTGACATCTTGGATCCATAATATATTTGATGGACATCTCACTCACTCATATCCACCACCAATTTGTCATCTTTATCTCTAAACAATTTAGAACCAAAATTTGAAATAGCCAACGAATAAATTGTAGCTACCCAAATTAATTTTGAAGATATGAGACATGTAGAATAATTGATTTATACAAATGGATTTTTTTTTAATAATCCATCATCTACAGTTAAAAGCATAATTCATTTTTGAACATATTTTTCCAAAGTGGCTTCATGGTTGGTGGTGGTTGACTCCTGCATATGTGTTATGTACCAAATACCTGGATACAAAATACCATAATAGTACCAAAGATATTTGAATATAATCACAACAAAAGATATATGGAACAATATACAAAACCACCACTTTATTATATCAAAACCCTTGGGGTAGGGAAATACCATACAATGGATCCTATTATGGAAGGGATCTTCTCTTGTTCATTTTCCTCTTCGAGGGGGCTTCCTCCTATTGAAATTTAGCTCCAAATACAATAATTGTCTTCATGTTCCATTACTTTGTTTGAACCCGTTTATATAGTGCTACAAACCATCTAATATTATTCTAGAGGAGGAACCTTCTAAGAAGTCCTCTTACATTTATTATATCTAACTACCATAGTGGAAGTTATTTAATACTATTGTGGACCTAGTCCACCTTACATTGAATGACCTCTACTATTATAACTATAGGCCCTTCGACCCCCCCACTACCTCTCTAGCTACCTAACATTCCATCTCCTTTATGAAAGTGTTTTCCTCAATGCCTAAAGTACAAAATACACTAGAATAGATCCAAGAAAACCACACTTTATTATATCAAAACCCTTGAGGTAGGGAAGCACCATACAATGAATCCTATTATGGAAAGGATCCTCTCATGTTCACTTGCCTCATCGAGGGGGAAACCTCCTAATGAGATTCAAATCCAAATACAATACTTATCTTCATATCCCATTACATTTTTTGAACCCATTTATATAGTGCTACTCACCACCTAACAACCATCCAGAGGAGGAACATTCTAGAAGTATAACCTTCTAGTAAGTCCTCTTACATTTATTATATCTAACTACCATAGTCGGCCTTATTTAATACTATAGTGGACCTATTCCACCTTAGATTAAATGGCCACCAATATTATCATTGTGGACCCTCTCCCCTCCGCGCCCCCCCCCCCCNACTACCTCCTTAGCTACCTAATATTCTATCCCCCTTATGAAAGCATTGTTCTCAACGCTTGATGTACAACCATATACCAAGGTCCCATGGATAGTTGCGGACCATAATGCTGAAGAAGACTAGAGAACCAAGGTCCCATGTAGAAACGAAATCCACCATGTTGAAGTATTCCAACCACCATTTTAAACTGGGTCCCATGTCAAAGTTGTCATGTGAACTCCCTCCGGAAGATTTTGGAACCCAATAACCAACTCAAAATGATGCTCCAAACACTGACACCTTTCATGTGGATCCAAAGAAGAAGATCCATCGACATAGTGAAAAAGGGTCGTAGAAAAATATGGAAGGAATAATACCACTGTAGAATATGCAGGATGGACACTAGTAATAATCACTGGCTCCAGATTTGTCACATTGATGTTCTCTACATAAGGTGGATTAGAGTCATCAAATAAAATATGAAAGTGGTTTTCATCCCAGAAATGACAACTATCCATATACCAATCATCACAATCGGCCTCAAAATCATACTAAACATATATTTCTTGATTATATTCATCCCTGATGTCTACCATAAGACATCTCTCCTGCATGCTATCCAATGAATCTTCAATACTACAAAAACTATCCTTAAGGCCATCTGTGAGGCCATCTACAAAGTCATGCAATGTGTCATTCAATTGGAGTTTGAATGCTTCAGTCATCTACAAAATTTATTTAAGGTTTTGAGAGAAAATAAATATTGGAAACACCACATAAAATATACCAAAAGAAATATCTTAAAATAATTTATGCAATGGTATTGATCTAATGGCAATCTGATCACTCTATTGAAAACCTCCAAAAAGAGCGGATTTTAAATCAGTGATATCTTCACTTCAAGATCTCTGATTTGGATGATTTGTTTTTTTAAATTAGGTGAAATTGTTAGGGGAACTCAGACCTGCAATTTTTTTTTAAAAATTCAGCCCCATATTTTATAGAAATCAAAAAAATCATGCAGTCGTACGTGGAAAAAAAAATCCTGAAAATTACAGATTTTAAAATGCAAATAACTTGCATTCTCGGACTCTGTTTCACACAATTTGTTTTAAACTTGGGTGTTTTTATGAGGGGAAATCAGATATACAACCATTTTTTTTGCAAATTTTTCACAAAACCTACATAAATTGTCTGGAATGTTGTGACCCTCTTTTTTTTTTCGAAAAAATAAAGCTTCAAAAATAAAAATATTTGCTCACACTTCCTACCAAAGAAAGTGCTCCGATACCACCTGTCAAGAACCAAATACTTTCATATAGAAATACCACAAATATTCATATAACAATATAGAAAACCACCACTTTATTATATCAAAACCCTTGGGGTAGGGAAGCACCATACAATGAATCCTATTATAGAAGGGATCTTCTCATGTTCATTTTCTTCTTTGAGGGGGCTTCCTCCTATTGAGCTTCAACTCCAAATACAACAATTTTATTCATGTCCCATTACTTTGTTTGAACCCATTTATATAGTTCTACCAACCATCTAAGAACATTCTAGAGGAGGAACCTTCTAGAATTCCTCTTACATTTATTATATCTAATTAACATATTGGGCCTTATTTAATACTATAGTGGACCTATTCCACCTTACATTGAATAGCCTCCACTATTATCACAGTGGGCCCTTTTCCCCCCCTGGCCATTACCTCTCTATCTACCTAACAATCTGCAAGACATGGATCTAAAGAAGTTCTAAAATTGAGTCATTATTCACAAGTAAATACAAAATATGACAATCCTTCCAAATGTTAATCACAATCCAACAAAATATTAAGAAATGCAATGGAAACCACTTTAAACTAAAATCTTTTAAACAAGCATTAAAAATGATTAATACAACCTCATGGGGAAGTGAAAAGTGATTAAAAGTAATGGGAAAAAGGGTGGAAAAAGATCTCATTTATATGACTCAACACTATCTTACCTAGCATGTTTCTTCCCTAGTGCACCTCTTCCTTACGACAATGTCCTCTCTTTACATGCTCTTATCCTTACTATCCTCATTTGGAATGGTGGTTATCTTTGCAATATAACAGAGAGATTGGTGGATATTTAGAGATGAGGAGAAAAATGAAGAAATTGAGGACGGATCATTGGATTTTGGTCATACTCAAGAAACCAACATCCCATATCCATCTAAGAAACTAGAACATCCACCTACGATTACAATTGCTCCACTAGACCAATAAAATGGAATATAGATGATAACACAGTTGGCTCAAGACTAGAAATATAAATTCACACTGATGAAGGACCACCAAAATAATTTTCATATTGTTCATACATTACTACAAACATCCTAGAAAGGAATCCAAAAATACACATTGGTGCTAGCAGGGAAGTCAACTATAATTGGGTGAAATTTTGGAAAAGCACCACATCGGTGAGTTCTTTGGCTTGCATGGACCTGATCGAGCCCTACATTCTTAGGCCTTCCAACCCTCAGACATCAAATAGGTCCTTAAAAACGCCCCAATGAGACAACATTTCATATTAGGAAATGTGACTAGGAACAATTTGTTTCATAAAAAAAGGGAACTTGCATAGATAAGTACAAAGAACAACAAATTATAGGTATAGTTAGATGATGCACTCGAGGATTTAAGAAACCTATGGTGGGACAACATGTAATGGAGGATGAGATAAAATATGTAACGAGAAAATTCCTTCACATGTGGCTAGAAATGCATGAAGAATACATTGGGATTGGTGACTTAGCATGAGAGACCTCATGTAGTGATATTATATGGAAAATATAACATGTAGTCACACAAATGAAGAAGGGGAAGTAGAAGATCAAGGAGATATGTTGAGACATTAAGAAATTATCCAAGAAATAAAATATTTCCCAATTACTATACATTTTGGAGCCCAAAACAAGGGCGATAAAGAAAATGAAAGACAAAATATAGGTAGAAACTAACCACTACAAGGATATTTTGATTGCAACATGGAATTGGTTGTAGGTCATCAAGAGTGGATAAAATATTAGAATAAATCCATGACAGGATAAAATATTTTCAAAAAGAAGAAGAATGGATAGTTGAGCCAATGTCCAAAGAAGAGTAGCTACACAAAATATAGAGGACAAATAATGAACTAGACCAACTTTTTAAATATACAAGGTAGGTTCAAAACCATCTCAACAACTTCACCTAGTCATGCTTAGATATTATAGTGCATTGTAAGAACGAAAGGAGTGATAAGTCTAAATGTTTCAAATTGAAGAAAAAAGCATTGATTGTATAGTATCTTGATTACGAAAATGATGATTCTCTCATTGACGATTATAGTGACGACATGATTTATGAAGAGTTAATGGTACTCAATAAAATCACCATTTTACAACACTCCACTCTCATGAAATCCCGCTTTAGTATATTTATCACTCTTGAACATCTCTCATATGATTTCTCCACTACTTGTATCGTTGACAAGGGATCACAAGAGAATTTGAGTAGTGAATTCATTGTTGATAAACTACACTTACTAGTGTATCCTCATCCTCATCCTTATGCACTTGGATAGAAGTTTCATGGTCCTCTTCCTTGATTTTACACACATACATTGTCTCATTTTCTTTTGGTCCTAATTTTTTGGATAAAGTCACTTGTCATGTGACCAATATGGAATGTATGTCACTTGGTTTATCTTATAAGTATGATCAAAAGGCCCAATATGCTACATTAAAACCACTTACATAAGTATGCATAAGGATAGCACTATGTATAGTATATGCAGTACACTTTAACTACCACATCAGGTTGATCCTACAGTAAAGAAGAATTCTTCAAATTTTATCTATCATCTTTATCTAAAACTTCATAACATGACTCCATTCCATATTTATACTTCTAGGTTCATTCAACAATTTTTCAGGATTCTTGTAAACCTCCTCCTTCATCATTTTCTTTGTTTTCTCATCAACCTCAATTTCATGGGGACATCACCATAGGAGGAAAATATAAAAAATTCTAAGTATCTCACCTAGTACAAAGTTATCTCATCACTTTGAAGTTCATAATTGATGGTCCATTATCATTGGCATATAACACATTTCAACATTATTCATCACTTGAAACTTCCCTTCAGGTTCATGATGGATTTTTTCATGATCTCTGGAATTATCTTAGAATCCACTATGTTGCCAACACCTATCATGACTAAAAATTGGAACCAGATACCCTGACGAATCATCCTACAGATATTGTTCTATATTTTCAACTTCCTTGTATTGTTGATCAAGTTTTTGGCACAAAGACTTGCCAGACTCATTAGAAGTCCACTATTTCCTATGTTTTTCCTAATTAAGGTTTTATTCCACACCATGTTCATTGTATTTCTCAGCAAAAGATGCAACAAAACTTTCCCTTTCTCCTTAATGAATTGGAATCTAAGGATTTTGTTGTTGGTGGGAATCATAGGGATTACAATTTTAAGCACATGATTGATGTTTTAATATTTAGAATATTTATTTTGTGTGTGGAGATAGGGAATAATTATCGAGATTCTTATTTTCAAGGCCTTCTTTGTTTCCTATTCTCATGGATTAGTTGAGATCCTATCTCTAATTATTTCTCTTAGTTGGTAGTTCCTAGGATCTAGTTGAGTATTTATCTCTTAGTTTCTTGAGTTAGTTATCTTGATCTAAATCTACACAAGCCTATATTTTATAATTAAAATTTAGCTAGAAAATGATGTTCACACTTATTGCATTGAACTCTATTGATGAATGGGATTTTCCACAAAAATATGTATTCCTTTTGTACTATACTTTCAACTGCTAATTTTGATGAGAATTACACCCTATCGCCCCAAAATGATATTTAAATTCAATATTATCATTTACAATAGGTTTCCTTAATAGTCCATATTGTTATAATTTTGTTGTATTATTTGTGGGTTCCTAGAGCAAAGGGCATTCAATTTTGGTTTGTTTTGGTATTTTTAGAGCAACGGTTTTTTGTCCCATTTTAAATTAATTTTGGATATGGAATTATGATGGTAATATAACTCGGGTTAATGGATTATGGTTTTGAATGCCATAGAATACCTGTATATTGCATTGATAATGGTGAAGTTAATACAAGGAGAAACAAAGAGGTGTGACTTTAAAGTTGGTTGGTTTTCTTGGTTAAGGGTTTCCAAGGTAAATCTGTATGTATTATGTGTGGGTTCCATTGTTCATTTTAAGTTTATAAATTCTATTAGTATTTTATTTCTTGCACAAGTTTATCAATCTCTTCAAGTAGTATAAGAGTGAGGTCATTAACTTCAACATGTTTCCTTTATTCCTAGGAAACTTTTCCTCTTAGATCCATTGTTGTTGAATATCTATGGAAAAGACACTACAAACAACCTATGGGAAGATTTATGTGTAACACCCTAGGTTAATACCCAATGTAATTGTACATATGTTTTATAGGCTAGTGAGACAGGATATTATAGAACACAATTCATATGTGATTATTAGGATGGAGAGCCTGGATTGATAAAAGGCCAGTGGGGTTATTACTATAATTTGTAAACTCTCATACCATTAGTAAAACAAATCACTGTTGTAGACCGACCCAACAAGAGAGATGGGGTGATAAAATCCACCAGAAAGGGAAAGGGAGGATAAGAGTCTAGGAAAGTGCTAAGCTAAGGGGGATTAAGCCTAATGGAATATTGTATTAATATTCCTTTAACCTAAATTTATGGATATAAATATATCCTAAGTTTCTTAGGTGGGGACAAGTGCATTCCTTGAGTGTCATGTTTCATAAAAGGAACATGCATTTATAAGAGGGATATTTAGTGTATTTCCAATCATTTCGGGAGGAGGATTCCATCATTCTCTCTTATCATCGATGGTACAATACGATTTCCATGGAGGTACTTGTACCTGATATGGTTGTTGTTGAAGGTTAGGGTTGTTGGACCCATAGTTGAAGAGGCGGGTTGATAAGCCCATGGTCGAAGAATCGGGATGTCAGGCCCGTGAGCATTCTCTCCAGGTGAGAGAAATATTGGGAATTAATTTCCAAGGTGTTAAGATGCAGCTATAGGGCTCTGAGACTCCTTGTCCGAGTTGTTGCCGAAGCCTTGAAAGGGAAGTGGGTCAATCGAGGGACGGTTGAGAAGAGAAGGGGCACACTTCCTGGTGTGGGATAGGCATGTGGGGGATAAGGGACATTAGGTTGGTTTCTATAGGCCAAGTTGCGACTATAGGGCTATGATACTCCCTCTCGGACCTACTGATAAAGCACCAGAAGGGAAATGGGGAAACTGAGGGACTGTTGATAAAACGAGGGACTGTCAGCAGAGAAGGGGAACATTTCATGGGGTGGGAGAAGCATGTGGCGATGAGGGACTATAGGCTAGTTGTTTGATTTGGCACCTGAAGCTCAGAATTGTTTTTGATTGACATACCATAGGCTCACTTATAACTTCCTTTTCCCTGGTAGAGTTTATCCCCAGGTCGAGGGGGACCCACTGCTGAGATTATGAGTAGTGTGGTCTATGGCTCGGAGGAATGTGGAATGTTTGCATGTAATTGGTGTTTAATTCATTAAAGATAATTGTTTTTATGTGCTTGTTCCAGTGTTATGTTATGAATTACGATGTTATGTTATGGAATTTATATTGTTATATGTGTGAATTATTATTGTTTTATGTTATTATTATTCTTCTTATCTATGTTCATATGTAGAACATATCAGTGTATTTAATGGTATCAAAGTGGTAAAACAGAGAGTTTTGTGTGGTGTGGATCATCCACGGTGGCTAGGGACATTACAAATTGGTATTAGAGCTCCAATTTTCAACATTGATTTTGAATTGACCCAATTAATAGAGCACAAGGAAAAACATTGTCGAAATGTAGTTGCAGAGGATGTCTACAATTCAGTTTTTGAAATTACATTAGTGAAATTAAGAGGATTTTCACAAGAAAGTTAGGGTAATTTAATGAGAGAATGAAATTTTCCACATTTTATTGGCATACTAAAAATATTTGGGTCTGTAGATGGCCCAATTCCTAGTTACGATGTTTCCATGGGGAAATCAAGAGCAACTAGGTGAAATTGGGCAAAAGCCCAAATTTCTCTTGTTAAATTCATGGGGAATTTGGGAAATTTGTTCCTAGGATGAGATATTTCAGATTTATAATCTCTTTATGAACAAGTTGAAACTTGTAATTGGTCAAATATGAAGTTACAATATGACCATGGCAGGCTAGGTGAAGATTGTTTAAATATATTTATAATTAGTGGGTGAATTGAATGGAATTCGTTCTAGGAATTTCAATCAGTGATGTGTGTGAGAAATTGATTGCTAAAATGGTTGAATTGGAATTGATCGGGATTAATTGGCCAAAATTTTAGAAGTTGCAGTGTGCCATGGTGAAATTAGGAAAAATTGGGCAAAACCCCCAATTTCCACAGAGGAATTCATGAGGAATTTGATGCACATGAATCAAATTACAAGTACAAGGGTCAAATCTATGTGAAAAAGATTGCAGTTAGTTCTATTTATCTTTTTCATGGAACTCTAATGGATTCCAAAAAGAAATTTCGAAATTAAGCGGAATTGGGCATTTTTTGGTATTCTGGAAAAAAATGAAATTAGGCGAAATTGGAAAAAATTCTGTAATTTTTCATACGCGGACGTCAACATGACATTGGGGCCCCATGTCAACTGAAATGGAATAGTTTTGAAATGTACTTCCACAATGGAAGATACATGATGGAAATGGGTGGTAGGTGGAAGTTTATGTGGAGCCATGTGGCAAGCCAACTATCATTCCCACAAAACCATGGTAAGAAGTGGAAAAATGGTTAAGTGTTGAGACTTCTACGACGAAATTATGAAAGGAATGTTACCGAATTATGATTTTGCAAGTCCACGCAGATGGAAAAATGGTTAAGTGTTTAGACTTATCAGACAAACTTATGAAAGGAAGGTTACAAGATTATGAGTCTGCGAGTCTGCATAGATGGAAAAATGGTTAAGTGTTGAGACTTTGTGAACGAACTTATGAAAGGGAGGTTACAATATTATCAGTCTGTGAGTCTATGTAGATGGAAAAATGGTTAAGTTAGAGAATTATAGGACGAACTTATGAAAGGAAGGTTACAATATTATGATTATGCGAGTTCAGGCAGATGGAAAAATGGTTAAGTGTTGATACTTCTCGGACGAATTTATGAAAGGAAGGTTACAAGATTATGAGTTTGAGAATGAAAAAAATCTAAGTATTGGTGGTGGGTTCATGGATGGTATGAAGAAAAACGTTGGACAAAATTTCTAGAGTATGGTCATGAAGGAACTGAGTTGAGCTCATGTTAAATTGTCGAAGGAGAAAGTGTAAGGATGCTTAAGCACAATTTAGAGTTGCACAAGGTTGAGAGGTGATCAAAAGGAGTTTTTGTGTAATAATCAAATGACTATAAATCTCTTCTCAAAACTCATAATTGAGAAAGAAAGTATTGATTTAAAAGGTATTGGACGAAGGAGTCCATGTAATCACCTAGAATTGTGAGATAAGAAACATAATTCACATGAATTTATAAAGAATAGTTTTGGTGACCATAAAGGGTGTTGGTTGTTTATTTGAGTTATACATTTAACATGATTAACCTAGGTTCAAGTCTAGTGGGAGTCCAAGAAACCCTCTAAAACTATCGTTCATCCTGGTAAACCAAAAGGAAATGCAGTACAAAGAATGCACTGCACATTATCATTCAAGATAATATTAATGGGTGACTATTGCCAGTGTTTCATGGAAACATCCACAGAAAATCTAGCTAAAGAAAGTACAAACAAAGCTTATCAAGAAAGGAGGAGAGATTCAATATGGAAGAATGAGAAAATATATTCACACTACTGCAATGAGTTGATGATTGATACATAGATCATGATCAATATGATACAATGAATGAGTAGAATACACTCATATATAGGGAAAAACATTCCATAATTAAAAAAAGAAATCAAGCAGTTAACTTTCCCTAGGAATGCATGCATGCATAATAGTGATGGTAAAAATAGAAAGTCTAAAATAGAACTAGTCAGTTAACTCCCACTGAACTAGTGTGTCGAAAATAAAAATTTCTCCAACACCCCCCCTAAACATCACTATAAAGTAAAAATTGAGTCCTGACTACTAGGCCATTTTAGGTACTCATGTACATTGCAACTAATGAACACTAAATAAATGTAAGGAAAGAGGGAAAAACACGTGGGAACAAAACCCCTCCTCAAAAGATAATGTATCAAAAGAAGAAAATAACAGTTGCTAGATGATGATGTTATTCACTTCAAGACGATCCCGCAAAGTCTGAAACTTCTGCTCACTAAAATTCTTCATGGAGATGTAGAAATATTTATGGATCTGATTAAGTCCTTTGGCAACCTATCATGTATTGTAGCTCTTGATCCTGTGGACCCATATACACCTGAAAATATTCCTTTCTGGTGGACGTGGAATGAAATTCAAAGTCTGGTTCTCTAGGATTGAGTCATACTCCTTCTACATGGTTTCTTTCCATAATGGATTTCCCACAACCTTATTGTAGTTCTATGTATTGGTAGATTGAACCATATAGAAATGTATGGGCATCACAGGTTCTGAAGATGGAAATACATGAGAAGGCTCCTCATGCTGAGATTGAGTCCTCCTCGAATACAATGGATTCCCTGCAAGGTTGTCTATTGCCTGAAGTGTGGTATGTCGATTCTTGGTCATATGATGAAGCTTCGACGTTGGCTTCTTATTTGGATGTACTACCTGCTTATTTCCATGTACAAAATCTGAGTGTATGGAATCATCTCTGATGTCTGAAACTGATGGAATCCCAAGAGTATATGCATGTTTCACTGGAGGTGCATGCAAAGTACTCTCATGTGTAAGTAGAATAGAGGAGTCATCGTAAAAAAACTTAGTGAATTTATAAAACCTTGACTTGTGATCCACCTCACCAATTACAATGATGGAATTGTCATGCATGTCAATTACTGAAACTTGATCTGATGTAAATTCAACCTTTTTACCTATTTGAGTGATCTGATAAACTGAGAAAAGATTCATAGAAAGATTTGGAACATGTAAAACATTCTCAAAACTATCATTATTGAGTTCCACTCTCCCTTCTCTTGCTACTGCTACTGGAGTATCATCCCCCATGAGAATAGGGGGTCTTGAGAATGGACTCAAAGAAGAGAAAAATTCATCTTTCGCTTCCATATGATGGGATGCACCAAAATCTATAATCCATGAATCATATGATGAATTAATTGGAACCAGAGAATGATGATTACCTTTATTAGGAGTAGGATATTCTTCCTTTTGCTTCTTGACTCCCTTTGGAATGGAGTTTCCAAGGTTGTTCTGCTGAAGTGCCCGTGCCATAAGATCGATATGTTTCTTCATGTATGTGGATTCTTCATGATTCAGTTTATTGCAATATGTGCACTTATTTCCCTTATTCTTCTTCCTTTTGGAATTTGAAGAATGTTTGGAACTTAAAGAATCCTTGAATGGTTTGGAATATCCCTCCTTCTTTGACTCTGGATGTAATAACTCCTTTCATTTATGCTTCGATTTCTTATTGTATGATCCTTTTCCATCATGCATGGTGAGTGCGTGTGCTTTGGGATCTTTCATGAGGCCCATCTGTATGATTTTTGTCTACTCTTGTGTAAGAGACTCAATGAACTGAGCCAATGTAGTCATTTTCCAATTTTTTCCAAAAAGACATCTACCAGAATGGAAATTGGAGACATATATAGTGTATTTTGGTCCTAGCTTGGCCAAGATTATTAGAATAAGTTGTTTCTCTTGTGTAGACTTGTCAATACCACATTCACCCAAGCTCAAAATGAAAGATTTAAATTTAGTAAAGAGATCATGTATATTATCAAAACTTTTAGGGTCTAAGGTATTCAACTCTACCTCAAGCATATGACCTCACATATGATCCTTCTTTCGAAAGAGTCCTTCCAGGGTGGTCTAGATCTCGTTTGGAGTCTTGCAAGGAGAAACATGAAACCATAAATTAATGGATATTAACTCAAGAATTAGTCATGTGGACTAATCCTTACGGTTCACCCATATCATCTTCTCAATCACCGATGTAGGTTCTGTTTCTATCCCCATCGTCAAATTATATAGTCCTTTTATTTTGAGTTGGAATGTTGCCTTGGGCTTCCAATCAAAATAATTGTATGGTGTGAGGATTACTAGAAAATTTGACTATATAATAGTTCTCCTATCTATCTCTCCCACTGTTTCTAAGAACCCCTAACAATTTACTCTCAATCTGCAAGTGAAAAATTAAGAAATCACAACAGAAAGGTCACTTTAAGTGAAAATTCGTATCGGTTTTAGGAGGCTATATTACGGCTTACTTTCTGAGAAAACGATCAGGAATCTTGCCAAATAGTTGAAAACCCACTTCCAAAATGGGTCTATTTACTTTCTAGGTGGGTCATTTCCTCAAAAACTTAATATTTTGGGAGCAATCACTGTTGAAAGGTATGGCCATAGATTTTTATCAATTTTACGAGGCTATCTTGTGGCTTACTTTCTAAGAAAACAGTGAAGAATCATGCAAAATGGTTGAAAACCCACTTCCAAAATGGGTCAATTTACTTCCAACAAGGACCGTTCCTGAAAAACATAATATTTTGGGCTGAATAATGGCTGAAAGTTACAACCATGGATTTAGCTCACCGAAACTCTGATTTTCCTTATTCTTTGGCTTATCTGGTTTGCTCCAAGAAGAATAGCTATGATGCCATGTCAATGTTTCATGGAAACCTGCATAGGAGATCTAGCTAAAGCAAGTACAAACAAAGCTTATCAAGAAAGGAAGAGAGATTCAATATGGACGAATGAGAAAATATATTCACACTACTCCAATGAGTTGATGGTTGATACATAGATCATAATCAATATGATACAATGAATGAGTGGATTACACTCATATATAGGGAAAAAATTCCATAATTAAGAAAAGAAATCAAGCAGATAGCTTTCCTTAGGAATCCATGCATGCATAATAGTGATGGTAAAAATAGAAAGTCTAAAATAGAACTAGTCAGTTAACTCCCACTGAACTAGTGTCGAAAATAGAAATTTCTCCAATAGCTGCAATACTTAAGTGCTTGTAGTCAAGGACTGACTGGGGATATGTTACTTGAATGATGTGAATCCTATATAAATATTAAAAAAATATATGATCATTCTCGTTTATGCATGTAATGAAGTTAGATTCATTAATTCATTCATACATCATTCTATCATCTATTCATATACAGTAAAAGAGATACAAACATTTAATCATATAACATAGGTTTTACCATGGGTCACCCCATCCTGGGATACAAACACAAAGATCTGACTCTCTAGCTATTTTATTATGGTAGTTCCAAAACTATAGTGCCACGTGCTTTACAACTCATCCTCAATTAGGTCGAGATCTATTATGAGGCAAACTAGATCAAACCAGGCTCCTCGACCTCTCATCTCACCCTCGAGATATACCCTTCTGAATCTCTACAAATCAACAACTTACAAAATTGGATCGGATTATAGTAGTGTTACAGACTAGATACTTCTTCTCACGTGAGTAACCCTCCATAAATCAGAACCCTTTCCCCCTTTTACCTCTCCTAGGTATATATATATATATATATATATATATATATATATATATATATATTTGGATCATCATCCATTACATTGTATAACAAAAACCCTAACCCTAGCACCATTAGGTCTTCCATGCATGCATGCATGCTGCTTTTCCTTTGAGCCGTCTCTCTCCTTTTGCATGCCATTTTCCCAAAATATCATTTCTTTTTTATTCGTCCTGCTTCCAACAGGCCCCCAACACTGACATGTGGCTTGTCTTGAGCCACCTAACCTTTGTGTGCTTCATCGATCTCTCTTGTGATCACTTGGAACTTTTCCATGAGCTTCGTTGCTTGCATTTGGGCTTGCATGGTCTTCTCCTTGAGTGCGTCCAATATTGGCACTACAATCTTGTCATTGACCATCCTTGCACATTCTTCCTAGGTTTGTGCCATATATGTTTTGGCTTCCTCTGCCTGTGCAATGATCTCCGTTGCTCTCTCCTGGAGTAGTTCGATTTGAGCCTGACACTCCTCCTTCTGTGTCTGCACAACTATCAGTTCTGGCTATAGTTTCTTCATATCCTGTGCTCCTTTAACGTGCTCTATGATCAACATTGTCTTCTGCCTCTACTTGAGGTCCTCGATAGTTGCACTTATCCTTTGTCCTTCTTGGTCCCACTACTAGACCTGTTGATCCTCTTCCATCTTTTCCAGAGTTGTGTTGCTTTCTTGAACAAGTCGATCACTGCATGGACTTGTCACTCTATCTCCTTTATCTGTGTTGTTGCCTCCTATTTCCTTTTCTCCTTCACCTCTGGTGGAGTAGTAGGTGTTAGATGCTCTCGAAGGTTCTTTATCTCCTATTGGTATTGATTGATTGTCTGCACAATCTAATCAATCTTCTCTGTCACCATGAGTTCGACCATTTGGGCATTTTTTGGGATTTCTCATAGGCTACAACCACTTTATTCTCCAGCCCCTTCATGCGGTCCTTCTCATATTTGGTATTGATATTATCCTTCTCGAGTATCAATTCTAGCGTGTCTCAATTATCCTTCGTTTGATGCAAATCTGATGTATCTGTGCATGCATGATACTGTACGTCATGTGTAACCCTGACTTGCATTTTGTACAAGGCCTTGGTTAGTATCTTCATTAATACCAACTATGTTTGAGCCAAGTCCTTTAGCGGTGTCTTCCCCATGATCTCATCCATGCACAACATGCTAGGTGTGACGTGGAATGTTGAGCTCAGTTGTGTTTTCATATGGATCCTGTCATTCTCGCTTGATCCAGCTCCACCTCCTATATGTGATGCTGACGTGACTATTTCTACGTTGTTTTCAGCTACTTGTGCTTCCCCAAGGTGCCTACGGAGCTATTGTACATGGGCCATCTCTTCCTTAATTCTTTCCCTTTGTCGCACAACATTCTTGAAATCCTCAACTATGCGCTCCTAGATCATTCTACCCACCATGTCAACATCATCCTTAGTGATCATGTATTCTAGGGGATTTTTGTGTGCCTTCGCCTTCTTGTGCACACCCGCCATTTGGATGACTGGCCTCTTAGTTTGGCCTTTCTCTTGTGGAGTAGAACTTGATGTAGTTCCCTGTGCTGCCTCGGCTTGTTTCTATTGTACATGGGGCACCTGTGTGTTGTTCTTATTCCCCGTCTGAGCACCCATCTTGGATGTCCCCCCTTTTTTATTTTGTGCCTTGTTCTGACCTATCCTTGGTTTTTTGGGCACTGTTACCTCCTCGAGCTATGTATGTTCTTTTCTTTCCTCTTTCTCCTCCTCTATCTTTGTAGGTACTTCTCAAATGAGAACTGGAATCCTCTAGTCATGTTCCCAATTCTTAATGGCCATCTCTATATCCACCTATGTGATGCAGTAGCACAGTTGTAGCCATTGATTGTCGAGATATTTTTGTGCCTGGATCCACATAGCATGTCTAGTGGATTTGAATTTGGCTATGCCCTGATACTGTGTGATTTCTTTCGGTGTTACCCTCCAATTTTTGGCGATGTTTTCCTATATGTTGTTGAGATAGCCTTTGAATATAGCTGCACTCACTTTTATGTTCTTCGAGTCTGAAGTGGTCCTGAGAAATACTTTGGTTCCTTCCATCCAATCATGGCTATCAGGATGAGTAGCCATGAATAATGAAATTATGTCCCTAGATCCTGCGCATCCTTACAGTCATCTAGGAATAGATTCAACAAATAAGGGGCCCAACTGAGTGTGGTGCCCTCTACACATTGTGCTGCAGCTGCAACAACCTCAATTGAGACTTCCTCCTTGCGACATTTCCTGAGTAATTTGCATGCCATAATTTTTGTGGAAATTCTTTTCACGGTGTCACTAATATAATTGATGATGATTCCATGCGACCCCCTTTCAGTTCTGTATTTCTTCTTCATCTCCTCGGCTAGTGATTTCTCCTTTTTTTGGTCCTCCGGGCACTATGCGGGATCCTCACCCCTTGATGGTAGCCCTATGATGTACGTGATGAGCTCTATGTCTAATGAGATGAGTTGTTCTAGCCATAGGTATCTTCCGTGTGTGAATTCCATTAGCTGCTTGATGCAACTATTTTCATACTAGCCCCTCCCAAAGTGTGGTAGGTCCAACAAACCTAGAATCTTGGTTTTGGCCAATCCTGCTACCCACTGGACTGGTTGATTAATTGGTTCACCAAAGGGTCCTATACCCACAGTCTGTAGGTAGACTCACTTAGATAACTCTGGGAACTTGTTCGTGTCCATTACATCATTGTCTGAGTACCTCAATTTCTCTATGTGGCCTAACAAATTTGATGGTACATGTACCCCTTCTAGAATGCGTGACAAGACAATGGTTGTAGTGGGTTGTATGTGCGATGACCTAAGTACCATTTTCTTTCCCTTTTGTTGTGGTGGCTGACTCAAGGTTCCAGCCTCCATTGTTCATTCTTTGACATACTCCTCTGGTCATCCAGTGACATCTTCCACTGCTTCCTCCTGTGGTTTTTCTAATGTGGTTGATTGTGATCTTTTCGGCATGGCAATTTCTTCCTCATTTGGAGTTGTCCCATTGACTCTCAGGGATTCTTGAGGGTTTTCGGGTTGCACTTTGTTTCCTACGTCCTCATCCTGTTGGTCCTATCCCTCTTCTGGCTTATCAATCTCCTTGGGTTTCTTCCACAATGGTTGTGGGGCTTCTTGGTGTTGTATCAGGCGATGGGATTTCATCCATATTGATGATTTCAGGGGTTGATATGGTTATTGTTTGCTTCCCTGTGGTTGTGATTGTGTTCTGGTACTACTTTAGGGTTTTCTGATAGTCTGGCTCGATTCTTCTTGTTTAGTTGGTGCCATGGTGGTAATGCTATTGTTCATCGAGCTTAGTGTTTTCTGAAACCTATGCAACCTTCACTCTCTTCTTCGTATTATATATCTCTTTGTGATTTTCCTGATTTCGCAATAAAATTCCCGCTCCCACATGCTTTGTTTGTATTGGTGCCATGTAAAGCTTGTTGGATATGTTACCATGATTGTGATTTAATTGAACCGCCGGTTCCCACGTACTTTCCATTGATTTCCCTTTCTGTCTCCATTTGATGTGATTAATGCAATGTCACATCAGTCATTTCTGACATTCAATTCAAATAGTCGTCATGAGTTGGCGCTTCTTTTTCCATATCCTCCTTTCCCACTTGTTTCTTCTTTGTAGTGACTATTGGCCTTGTCGTTGTCAGGATAGAATTTTTTAGCGTACATGCTCATTCTATTTTCAGCACACTATGCCTCTATTGTTATCTTTTGATGTCCTACACTATATCTTGTGTTTTTTTGTGCTGTGACTTTCAGGTTGCGGGTGGTCAACTATCCTTGTACAGCTTCAATCGGCTCCCATTGACCATCCCTCTGATTTCTATGCCTCCTAATTCCTTCAACTGTACATCTCCCCCATCTGTGACAGGTTTTACTTGGTATGGTCCTAACTAGTGCATTTTAAGTTCTCTTGGGTGTTGTAGGGATTTACTATCATACATCAACACTAAGTCTCCCTCCTTGAAATTTTTATTCTTGATATGTTTGTCATGCCAAGATTTGTCCCTTACTTTCTATACTTCTTGGTGGAACCCTGCTAGGATCCTATCTTCCTTTATGATCATCAATTGATTCATCCTATCCTGTACTGAGCCTCGTTTTGTCATGCTCGTAATCGTTGCTATGCATAGAGTGGGTACCAAACATTCTAGTGGCACCACTACTTCTTGTCCACATACCAATATGAATGGCATTTTTCCTGTCAATTGCTTGCATGTGGTCCTGTATTCCCACAATATTGTTGGTATCTTTAGGTCCCAATCATCCCTATTGACATTACAGATCTTCGTTAGTGTAGTTTTTAGGATTTTGTTAAAGGATTATACTGTTCCATTTTCTTGTGGATGATATGGTGTACTCTTTTGATGGCGAACTTCAAATTCCTTGGTCATAGCCTTAATAGTATTGTTAATGAAGTGAGTGCCTTGGTGGCTCATCTAAATCTTTGGTCATCCAAATCTAGTGATCACTTGATCAAACATGAAGTGTGTTGTTGTCGTTGCATTGGAACGTTTAACTGGTGTTGTTTCCACCCATCTTGTTAGGTATTATGTCACGGTGATGATGTACCTTTCTCATGTCCTCTTGGATGCTGGGTTAATTGGTCACACAAAATTCCATTTATCAAATACCTTCAAAGTTATCAGTGGTCGCAAGGGCATCCCATCCCTTCTATTCAGTTTACAAACCCTTTGACATACATCACATCTCTAGAATTACTCTTTTGAGTCCTTGTGAATGGTCATCCACCATATTCCTGTGTGAAATACGTTCTGTGCAGTAGCTTTGCCTACATAATATTCTCATGCTATTCCTTGATGGGCTTCTGCTAAAATCCTTGGTCTTTAATTTTCTAGCACACATCTTCTCAATATGCTATCTGTGCCCATTTTGTATAAGTTTCCTGCAATAAATTGATAGTCTACAGCCCAAACTACTAGGTTTTTCTTTTGTGCAGTGTTATATTCGTATGGCATAGTCCCTGTACTCAAGTACTAGAGGATGTCTTGGAATTATTCATTGACGATCATAACTGTGCATCCAGAAAGTTTTCCTCTAAATTTGTAGGTTCCTCCCCATTCGTGACCCTTGATAGGTGACTAGGTCCTGCATTCAGCTTCCCTAGCTTGACTATTACCTCAAAATCAAATTCTTGAAACAAGAGTAGCCATCTACAAATTCTTCCCCCCAATAATGGCTTGTTCACTAGGTATTTGAGCGTTGAATGGTATGTGAACATATTGAAATGTTTCCCCAATAAGTAATGTCTGAACTTATGAAGTGCGTAGACCATAGCTAGGCCTTTCCTCTCAGTAGTGTTGTAGTTCTTCTCTGATTCCAACAATGTTCTGCTAACAATTGTTATAGGAATCGAATTCTCATGTTATAGGTTTCACCAAATAGCTCCAATTTCTATGACCAATGCATCTACATGTACGTGGGATGTATTCTCCCAGTCTGGGAATACTAGTATTGGCATGGTTACCTTCTTTTCTTTTAGCGTATCCAGACCATGTTGACAATCTTAATTCCACATGAACTTTGTATCTTTCCTTATCAATTTCTCCATTGTCCCATTGATCTGCGCATACCCTTTTATAAATTTTCTGTAGTATCCTGTGTATCCCAATGTCGCTCTTAGTTGATGAACTATTTTTGGTGGTGGCAGGCTAACAATTACTGTGATCTTGGCAGAATCTACTAGTATACCTTTCTTTCATACTATATGGCCCAATAGTATCCCAAAAGGTGTTCTGAAGATGCATTTCTTCATGTTTAACGATATTTGTCACTACTTGTATATTTCTAACATCAACTGCAAGACCTCTACATGGTTTTTCAATGGACTATAACCTGTCCAATTGTCCAAGTATACCTCTAGAAACTGGTGGATAAATTATTTAAATGCAACTATGACTACTCTGGAAATTATTGTTGGTGCATTCTTCATTCCAAACGACATGATTGTGTACTGGTAGGATCCCCATTCTGTAGCAAAAGTGGTCTTGTATCTATCTTCTCATGTTGTCTTTATCTGATGGTATCCTGAAAATCCATCGGTGAATGAATAAACTTCATGTCCTCCTATGTTTTCCAACACCTCATCCATGAATGGTTTAGGGAATGGGTCATGTAGGAATGCATCATTCAACTTCCTCCATTCGACACATATTCTTATACCACCTTTTTTTCTCTCCTCAACTACCATCGGGATTATCCATTCTAATTCTTCCATAGGTTTTGTGATTCCATCTTCGAGCATCCTATCAATCTAAGACTTGAATTTTTTCTTATATATCAGATTTAGTCTGTATGGTCATTGTCTCATATGTATTGCCTCAGCTCTGAGTGGTATCTTCATTTCACCTAGCTCTCTTGATATTCCCTTCATTTATGTGAACATTGTGAGGAACAGGTCATTGTACTCATGCAATAAATTTGTTATGCTTTCCATTGTTTGCTCATCCCAGTAGTCTCCAATGCTGGCCATTTTGGGTTTCTCAATTGTCCCAATGTTGAATTTCTTCACCTTGATTGGCACAAAAATTACTTCTAGCTCTATAGGTGGACCTTCCACTTCTATTTCGCCTTCAACTTCCTCAATATGAATATCGTGTGGATCGTCTTCATTTGGTACTTCTTCCTGCACATGGTAGCATGACAACAATTATTTCACTGTCTGTTTGTTCTGCTATTATTCCTCTATTATGAGTTCGATTTTTGGTTGTTCCTTAATAAATATCACCCCTCTTATTTCTTTAACTGTTGCATCTATGTTGGGGTTCTCATGTTCAAATGAGAAAGTGACTGTAAAGTTTTGTTGTAGTACTGTCCAATTCGTAGTTCCTTTACACAGTTCCTGATCCATATACCAGTTTGTCGAGATGCCATCTTCTCTGGTCAATATCCCATATAGATTCTCCTTGTTTCTGTCTAACTTCTATCATCTTGTTCATGTGCTGGTCCTCTGAAATTGGCTTCTGAAACTCATTTATCAAGAACTTCTTAATATCCACGATCATTCTGGTTGTCCCTGGTGGATGTTTTATGGCTAAACTCATATACCAATCCAGTGCGTGATCCCTTAGTGTGATAGATATTTTTTCAAGTTTAGTTTCCTCTTCTGTGATCTATTTTGCTTCCCATATATTTTCACAAATAAACGGGTGCTTCCCCTGGTCCTCTGATGCTTCTCCTTTGAATTCTAGTAACACGATGGTGGGATCATCTCCTTCCATCCTGAATGATGAACTACTACTTCTGTGCAGTGTAGAAACTTGACTAATGTTTCCTTAACTGGCTCCCCCAGTTGTTTTTCCTTATGTAGATGTACTTCCTGTTGTCTTCCTTCTCCCGAAATGAAGTTGTCTAAACAATAGTGTTATTTTTGGTGTGTTAGTCGCACATTGGTTTATGGGTTCCACACTAACATTAATATGGATAGGATTTCTACCTTTCGTTCCTACTCTTGGACGTATCGTCTTCCTCTCATATGTTGTGCACATTATTTCCTCAATCTTCTCGACAGCCCGAAGATCCTCTACCTCCTCTTCATCACTTTCCAAGACTTCCCTCATGGCTATAACTCTCTTCTTGGTGTTCACCTTGTATTGGTATGGTACTCCACTGCATGTCTTTATAGCTATCATCATGATCCCCTTTATTTGGTCATCATCCATCATGATTGGGTCCAACTCTTCCTCCTTCTTTCCTTTATCCCTTTCTCCTTCCTTTTCTCCTTTTTCTGTCAGTGCTTTCCCCATTCCCCCATACACACAGGGAAGTTTAGTTGTCCGATTCCATTGTCATTAGACCTTTGTTATATAGAATTATAATAACAAAAGTTTATAGAGATCTAATATAGCTTCCTTAAGGCCCACATTTAAACTGTTTCTCTACTGTGTTGTATGACTTCACAGTATCTACTGCAAATTCTTTTATAAATTCTTCTACAATACTGTCGAGCCAAAAATATACTGCACTGGTGAATTTCTTATTCATGTGCTGTAACTGTGCGATCTGAAATGAGGTCCACTCTAACCGTTGGATTTGATTTTTTGCATGGTTATTCTTTAAACTCAATATTCACTACTGTAATAAGTGTGGAAAATCACAAAAAAATACTTCATACAGATCAATAAACACATACTTCTTGAGATATTTGCACAGTGTAACTTTAGGGTTTTTTTTATCTTGTTGTGCAAACTATAGCTCCTTTGTTTCAACCATATCTCTATTTTCTCTTTCGTTGCTCTCCAGGGTATAAAAATCCCCTCCTATATTTTCATTATTTTTTACCCTTCGGTCCCAAATCTTACATTCTTCTAACAGTTTTCCAGCAGATCAAACAATCATTTAACAAATCTTCAACAAATCTCATCCACTCAATCCTATGTTTTTCCACCAAAAACAAAACCATTTGTTGGTTGTTTATCTGAGTTATACATTTAACATGATTGACCCAGGTTCAAGTCTACTAGGAGTCCAACAAGGCCTCTAAAACTATTGGCCCTCCTGGAAAACCAGAAGGCAACGCAGTACAAAGAGTGCACTGTGCAGTCTCACCTGAGATAGTCTTAATGGGTGACTGCAGTACTCAAGTACTGCATTCCATGACTGAATGGGGATCTGTGACTTGCATGCTGTGAATATTATCTAAATATTAAATCAATATACTAGCATTCCCATTTATGCATGTAATGAATTCAGATTCATTAATTAATTCATTCATCATTCTATCATCTATTTATAGACAGTAAAATAGATACAAACATTTAATTACATAACATAGGATTTACCGTGGTTCACCCCCTCCTAGGCTACATCCACAAAGATCTGGCTCTTTAGCTCTTTTATTATGGTAGTTCCAAAACTACAGCACCACACACTTTACAACTCATCCTCAGTTGGGTCAAGATCTATTATGAGGTGGAATAGATCACACCAATCTCCTCAGCTTTTGATCTAACCCTCGATATCTACCCTTATGACTCTCTACAACTCAACAACTTACAAAATTGGATCAGATTACAATAGTGTTACAGACTAGCTACTTCTTCTCTCGTGAGTAACACTGCCTAAATCATAACCCTTTCCCCCTTTTACCTCTCTCTCTCTCTCTCTCTCTCTCTCTCTCTCTCTCTCTCTCTCTCTCTCTCTATATATATATATATATATATATATATATATATATTTGGCTCATCAACCATTACAGTGTATTACAAAAACCCTAACCCTAGCGTTGTTAGGTMTTCCATGCATGCATGAGTGTTGCTTTTCCTTCTAGTTGTCGCTCTCCTTTTGCATGCCATTCTTCCAAAAATAACCTTTATTTTTTATTCGTCTTGCTTCCAACAAAGGGGAAAACTTATGCATATGTTACCAGAATTATATGAATGCTTTAAAAAAAAATTTAGAATTGTTATCTTATATAATAAATGTGTTGCAAGAAGATATTAATGTTGATGATAAATCGTATAAAATCATTTCTATAAAATTGGTATCTTCACGTATGAAGAAAAGGAAATGGTTAATTCTTCAAAATGGGGAATGAATGCTTGAGGAAGATAAGAGATGAACATGACTTTACTCAAAGAGTAATATAAGGTAATTTCAATAGAATTGTGATTGGAAATTTTTTTTGTTTCCAGATGACAATTTTTCATATCAGATGGGGATGCTAGGTCCAAAAACCATTTGAAATACATCATAATGCATATGTTATAGGTTCATATGGTTATGAAAAGAATGGGAATATGGATGCATGATTTTATAGAATATCAGAGAGTCTATAACTGGTATCAAGAATGAGCAGACGAACTTGAAGAATTGAATTTTATATCAATAATAACTCACAAGATGATCAAAGGCCAAGAATAAATAATGTTAGGGTATGAGTATTGGTGCAACAATAAAGTCTTGGGAAGCCACTATAGGAAATCCACTCATGTTATTCAGAGTGCTCAATGGAATCTAGGTATAAGAGTAGATCATATTGTGAATGAAATAGTGAAATTCCATTCACTTCTAAAGAATCCAATGTACAGATAAGATAGGATATTAAGGGCCAAACATTTCAAAAAGGATTGATATGTCAATATGTCAGTATTTTAATAAAGGAAGGAAGGGTATATTCTTGGAGATAAGGGTAACATCTCCAAGGAACAACCAGATAGTTTGGAGGTGGTACTTCCCTCATGGTTATCCAAGTAGTGCATTGGAAGCATGGTATGAATATCACCACTTCAAGGGTGAAGAAATGAATGTGCATTTAAGTAAAGAGAGCCAGTGGATGCATAAATCATTATATTGTGTGCATATTAGGTCTTGAATGATGCAATTAATCTACTGTAAGAGGAATTACACAAATTTAAGTGCATTAGAGACTGGATGAATTTCAAGAGTAATGTAATATAGTGAGAAAGTAATATTAGATGGATACCAAGCTATGTAGAGTCTTTTGAAACATTTGAGGAACTATGAAAAAAATGAAAAAAAAATGTTGAGTACATTTCCAAGGTACATTTCAATGCCAATCCAAAAGGATTCAAGTATGGAGATGATTTTTCTGAAAAAAATCAATAAGGAAACATTAAGAAGAAAAATTGTTTTATGATTGGTATATAATGCAAACAAAATAAAATCTGAGGAGAGCCCCTCTCAATTGGAAAAGAGATACATTTGGTTAGAATTGCAACATGCTGGAGAATTGAATATGTATGTCATGTTTGAGGTTGGGTGGCTAAGAAAAGAGAAGAGGATGGTGCAAGAAACTACAGGGGCTGATATGTTCAATAAAGGAAAGGATGAACTAGTTTTATCTAGAAGAGTAAATGGAAGTTGAAGATATAAAGTCAATATGAGAGCATGGATGGAAATGTAATTTGGTCATGAATGTGTCTGGCTAGATAGGTCCAGGAAATAGTTAAAGGTGAATTTAATATCAACATATTATATGGATGAAAATATGCAACTGATCAAAAGTAGTTTAGATGGAACAATGCTCAGTAAGAGAAAAAAAGGATACATGAATCCATGAAGAATTGAGGTCTTCTAGGAACAACAAAGAAAAGTTGTATAGGAATAAAGAGGTTGTTGCAATTATTGTAGCAACAACTATGTTATGGCTTGTTGGACAACCATAAATATTACAAGAAAATGGAATTCATATGCATTGATGAGCATGCTAGTGATGCATTAGTAGGGCATATAGATATGTTGTAATAAATGAAGATTTTTTAATATATATATATATCAAGACTTTGTTATAAGCCTTATTATCCACAATTCGGCTTTTTGTTGCTTCTTTCTATATGCAGGAAAATTATTAGCAACACTTGCAGCCATGCAATAATTATCTCTTTCCTGGCACAACAACCATCATTAGCAACTTCATAATCATATATATAACATGATGATGACTATGAGTAGTCTATTGTTATATATATGATTATGAAGTTGCTAATGATGGTTGTTGTGCCAGGAAAGAGATAATTACTGCACGGCTGCAAGTGTTGCTAATAATTTTCCTGCATATAGAAGGAAGCAACAAAAAGTCGAATTGTGGATAATAAGGCTTATAACAGAGTCTTGGGAGTTTGTATTGTTATCAGCTAGCTAGGTAGCATTAAATTTATTTAATGGTAACTATGTAGGTATGCGTTTTATGTAATTTTATTGCATAATTGCTAAAGTAAATATTGGTAAGAATTTCTTCAACCATAGTTTATTTTTATCACATTATTGTATCATTTGAATGCATTAATGAGAATAAGATACCACTAGGTGTGGTAAAGGATAGCGTCCTGTAATAACTATAAAATCTGCTTGGATTTTGAATGCATACATGTGATGTAATAACATATTATGGATTTGTTGGTTATGAGCTAATAACCAAAGAAATAAAAGGGTATGACCCTATTATAGGAATAAATACCAGTAACACTATCCTTGTATGAGTTCATGACTTGGATGGATATGGAAAGGATTTAGTTGCACACAATTATCCAAGGAAAAATTCATACTACTAAATATTGTTTGGACTCCAACCTTTTTTCTAACACTAATGAACACCACATAATTATATTCTTAGTGTAGTGTTCG
>JASDQU010099781.1:717802-795408 GCA_032191745.1 Picea mariana | reverse complement strand
ATGAAAAGATGCTTCCCCCATTCATCTCAACAGCTTAACAACCACCCAGAATAGGTAGCGCTCCCTCAAAAGGGCCATCAGAGCGTTGTAGCGCTCCCTGGTAAGCTTTAAGGGGCGTTGGCGCCCTCTAAATCTATAACGCTCCTTCAAAAGGGCCTGGAAGCGTTATAACGATCCCTGACAGTGTATGAGGAGCGCCGGCACTCCGAGATAGTGTATGGGGGAGCGCTCCTCTCCAAAACTCAGTTTTTGAGGTGCTTTCATATGGAAAAAGGTTTTGCAAGCTTGTTGACTCATTTCTCCTCTTACAAATCAGATGTTTGGGGTGTTTCAAGTGTCTTTATCATGTCGTTATGGGCATGACATAGGCATCATGGCAACATGCTTTCTTGCGACACTTGTGAGCAACATACAACACTTGCGACCTTGTGAGAAAAATGTGACACTTGCAACCTTTGTAATGACGACACTTGCGACACTATCAAAGTGAGTAATTTTGATGTGTAACAAATGGAACAATAGACATGAAAAAAATTATGAAAGTGTGTAAGTGGTAGAGTTGCATTTATACATGATAAAATTGTCATGCTTGAATGCATTGTGGACTGCATTTTTTTGAATGAATTTGTGTATGGTATTAATGGGAAACTGTTGTGTTAACAACTGAAATGATTTAATTATTACTCACTCATGAGATAGAGAACATTTCAAGATTTGTTAGATAACGCAATGACGGATTTGCAGGTTAAAGTAGTCACAAGAAAGCTATGTCAAAGAAACAGAGTAAAACCTTGGATGTTGATAATATATATGCAGAGAATGATATTTTCATTCTAGTTAATAAATAGATTGTTAGTGGTGATTGAATTGTTAAATATAAACAATTCTATGATCACTTTGTAAACTTTGAAATTGTTACAATGCAAGTATATAGTATATTATGCAATAAGCACTAATATATTGGTTGAATGTAAGATGGAAAGGCTGCAGGAAAAGTAGTCCCAAGTATGGTGCTATAGAAGGCCATAATAAAGACTGATTCTTGTTGTTGCAACAACCAAGAAAATTATGAGATAAAATTTCATATTTTTGGAAAAAGTTGAATTTCCTTATGAAATAAATTTGAATTTCTAAATGAAGTTTTATAATGTTGTCTCATAATGAATATATGTGTGTGATACATATGAGATAATATTTATTCAAGTTGGAATGCATGGGAAAAATGATACTATTGGGACACTGAATTCCAATGATTGCAAAAAAAATACAGATCCTTAATGGGGATCTAGAGATGAAATGACGCTCTCCTTGTGTGTGAAATCCTTGGAAAGATGGATATATGAAGGAGTGTACATCAGTGAAAGGTTTTATAAACCTAGAAGGGTGAGTGAATCAAGGAAGAGGTATCTCAAGGATTGTATAATGGATGAATTATTTTCTGAAGTAGCTTGATGGAATAAAGAAATAGACTTCCAACTGAAGTATGAAGGCATGATTATGATGGTTTAAAAGAAGAGAATGAGAAGGATAACAAGATTCCATAGAAAGTGCATGGATCCTTTTGAGGAATTTTGAATGTACGTGTCTATAGTTCACTGAGGACAATGCATAAATTATCCGGATTTATGAGAGGAATGAAAGGAGCAACATATTGAATACAATAACACAAACATATGGAAAACAAAAAAATATATCCAATGAACAATAACTTCTATTGAATAAATAAAATAGGTTGAAATTGTAAAACTACAGAACTAAAAACAACTTGCTCAAATGGTGGTAGTTATCTCTGAGAAGAGATGTGGCTGACACACACATCCGTCTGAGAGGAATGATTACAATGAGGCTCCAAAGGCCTTTTTAACATTACTCATGAATCCCAAAACCATAGAAATCCAAAAACCTAATAATAGGAGATGAAAATCCAAAAGTTATGTAGGCCCTCATGGGTAAGTTGGTACCTCAACTTCCTGTGGTCGTAAAGTTTGCATACGACCTCCATTTTACGTGCATGATATCTCGTTGGAAAGGTATTTTCGAGAAATACACATTATGTCATCAAAATATGACTCCATCTACAGTTTCATTGTGGTAAGACAGAAAAACACTATTTAGGGACCCAAAATGACCCTGGAAGTACATAAAGATGTACTTACATGAAAAATTCCAAACTAAGCTAGTTGGATTAGTTGGGAAGCCATCATTATCCACTTGGAATCTATGTTGGGATTCAGAAAACCCCAAAAGTGTAGAACCCAAAATTACAAAGAATTATAGAATAATGTGTTGAACTAACAATTGCCAAGAGGAGTCAATTGGAATAGGTGGGTGGCCAAAAATATCTACCTGGATCATTCCTCCCCCCTTGGAATTTGGTCTTGGGTGAGCGATTTTCCTTGGTGTATTAGTTTCCCTGCCTTGACAACGCAATAAAGTTGGATCCTCTATTGGAGAGTGCCCTTGACCTATGTTTCCACTATCTAATCAGTGGATTCATGTTCCATGTAGTTAGGGTTGAGATCTGTTGGTGTCAACTATTCTACGATCTATGAGGTGTCCAAATATGGTGGAAAATATGGCCGAAGGAGGTCTACATTGAAAACTAGGTGCAAGATGAGGAAGGGTGGAGTGTTGAGCTCAAACGAATTGCTACCCACAACCTTGGTGATAGTGTAAGGCCCATAGAGAAGTGGGAGGAGCTTCCGATAAGTCTTTGTAAGGTTCTATTTTTGCAAATGTAACCAGACCTTGTCTCTCACCTGAAACTGGTGTGGTACCCGCTGTTGATCATGGCACTGCTTGTACTTAGAATTGAATTTATGAAAAATCTCATGGACCTATTGGTAGATGTGTTGAATCCACTCAATGAATATGGTGACTTTGTCTACCTCAAACTAGAAATGGTAAGATTCTTCTTGTGTGGTTGCAAGAGGTAGTGCAACATCAATGGGATACAAGGGTTGGAATCCCATCCCCACCTAAAATGGGCTATGGATGGTGGAGCTATGGAGATCCCTATTGTAGCTTTGTTGAACATAGGTAATACTCTCATCCTATGTACGTGGATTCTTATATTTGTACATGTGCAAGATGTGCATAATCATCTGATTGAACACCTCTGTTTGGCCATCGGTTTAGGGGTGGAAAGCATTGGATTTAGTGATATTGGTGTCCAGCAATGACTAGAGACTCGACCAAAATGTGCGAAGGAACCTATTGTCACAATATGAGGTGATGGTCTATGGTATCCAAAAATGGACCCACACCCGTTTTAAAAAGAGATTGGCAATATCTTCCACTATGATACTCTTCTTGTAGGTTGTGATAATGGCCATCTTTAAAAACCAATCAACCACCACAAATAAACAATCATTTTTGTGCTTGGTTGATGGAAGGAAAAACATGTAATTCATTGAGATGGATTCCCAAGGCCTATTGCGAGTAGGAAGATGAGTGTATAATCCTTTCTTCTTGATGGTTGGCTTGAAAATGACACATGCAATCAAAGATTTGATATACTTGTTGACATCTTGTCAAAGTTTTTTCCAACAAAAATGTTTCTATAGAACAACCACAATTTTCTCCATGCCAAAATGTCCTATCATCCGACAGTTTTCCAAATCAGCTTTTCATACTCACTTGTGGGAACAAAGAGGTGGCCCAGATGGCATAACAGTCCATCCTGGATTTTAAAATCAATGGAATTGTCTCTTTTTCCCAAGAGTTGATAGGTGGTGGAAAAGTTAGGGTCACGTTGATAAAGTTATGGCCACACATATGCCTCATGCCCACATGAATGGAGGATTGTGGTGAGTGAAACAACAGGAGGGCTACTGAGGCAGTGAATGACATGATTTGTGCTCCATGTTTTATACTTGATGTTGAGATGGAACTTTTGTAGGTATGTGTCCCACTTTTCATGGTGGTGGTTCTACAACTTCCCCTATGTGTGTATGAATGACAAAGGCTTGTGATCAGTGTGGATGATTATATCCTTTCACAGAATGTAATGTTTCCATTGATGATAGGTTTTCATAATGGAATACATTTGTTTATCATAGGTGGGGTATTTCTGAAAAATATATGAGAGTGTATCACTATGGTATGCTACTGGATGACCATGCCGAGTGAGAACTACGCATATAGCATAGTTAGAGACATTAGTCTCAATATCGAACGGTTGTTTCATGTTAGGTAAGGAGAGTACTAGAGTCGAGCACAAGTGATGCTTTAAATCATGAAATTATTGTTTTTTTTATTCCCCCCATCAGAAATTTTCCTTTCCACCTCCCTTGGTTACTTGGTTGAGGGCCCATACAATATCGGAGAATCCCAACACAAACCTTCGATAGAAGTTGGCAAGTCCCAAGAAGCTCCGAAACTCAGTTAGTGTGGTAGGGGCTGGTAAGTCATCAATGACTTAGATATTATTGGGATCCACATGTAACCCATGTTCATAAACAATGTATCCCAATCATCGGAACCTATTCATTCCAAAGGATCATTTTTCCAATTTGGCATATAGCTTGTGTTGTCACAGAGTGCCCAAAACTTGTTGAATATGATGCATGTGCTCCTCCCATGTTTTGTTGAAGATGAGGATATCATCCATATATACCACCACAAAATATTTGGTGAAGGGTCTCAATACATCATCCATCAACCTCATCAAATTTGATGGTGCATTTGTTAAGACAAAGGGCATGACTAGCTAGTCGAAGAGACCTTCTATAGATTTGAAAGTTGTCTTCCATATATCATTTGGTTCGATGGGAACCTAGTGCTAGACATACTTTAGGTCCATCTTTTGAAATAACTTTTCCCCCTTGATTTGGTCAAGAAGGTCATCAATTCGAGGAATTGGTTACTGGTTCTAGACTATGATTTTTTAATGCTCTGTAATCAATGCAGAGCTGCCAGGTCTCATATTTATTTTGCACCAGCACAATCAAGATTTTACAAGGGGAGGAGCGAGGTCATATGTGCCCCTTTTGAAGAAAATCTTAGATCTAGCACTTGATTTCCTCATTTTCCACTGGAGAGCGATGATAGAATAGTTCGTTAGGAAGTAGTGCACCAGGGGTTAGATCAATTAGATGCTTGACTTGGTAGTGCATCAGTACCCCATTAGGTGAGAATAATATGTCTCTGAACTCTTCCATGATCCCCTCCACTTGCTTATGTTGCAAAGAGATTCTCTGTGTAGAGGTCATGGATGTGGAAACAACCTTTTTCTTACTGTGAGAACAGATCACTAAGAATACAAACTTCCTGGTCTGTGAAATGACCTTAATTCATTTCTTAGCAAATATTAAAGAAATAAAGTTAGGCGGTGCTACCTTTGGTATCCTGTACAATTATTTACCCAAGTTAATAATAAAACTACATGCTCTAGAATCATAGACAACATGTTGCTTCCACAAATATGGTTGGCCTAAAAGAACATCTCAAACTTCAAGGGGAGAAATATCACACAATACCTTGTCTTTTAAGGGCTTGATGTTGTAGGGAAGATGACATTGTTGGATGACAGAAATATCTCATCCTTTTTGAAGCAAGCTAATGGTGTAGGGATGCAGGTGCGGTGTTATTGGCAGCTCTAGCTGCTTGATGACCTCTATTGAAATCAGGTTCTTCTAACTTCCACTATCAACAATGAAATGTAATGGAGTCCCCTTTTCCCACATTTGTGAGTGACAGAGGAATTCATCTTCCTCTGATTCTTCTGGCTCACTTGGTTGGACTTTGGTGGTAGTGATAGCGGAACTGGGTTCGAAATCGATAATCCTCTACCCACTTTCTGGATTTGATTCAGAGTCAGAAACTACCTCTGAATTGGAAGCTTTCACCTTAGCCACGAGTGACTGCTTAGAGTGACATTGTTCGGTGTTGTGCCAAGAAATTTTATGGTATTCACAACATTTTCCCATGTCCTTCTTTGACTTCTCATTACCTTTCTTGTCTTGTGTCTTGGAATGATCGTCCTGAGACAGGCCATATTTTCTTTATCCTTTTTTCTATGGGTCGGAGCCTCCTTTTCCTTGCTTCGGCTATGAGGAGTTTGTAGATCCAAAATCTTGCCTCTTCTTCTTAAATTTCTTCTTGATCTTGACAACATATCTATAAGACACAACTAATGATGTGATGTCCAAAAAATACATTTTTCTTTGACTGTATCTATGAAGATAGTCATGGTATTTTAGCACCAGATGTCATTCAGATTCTTTGATACCCAATTTGGTGTGCAGGGTATGGAAAATATTGGTGAAATATGCCACTGTCTGGTCCCTTTCTAGACATAGCATGGTCCATCTTGTGTATTAATCCTCCTAGCTTCCAACAAGGTAGTATTATTCATGAATGGCATCCCTGAAGGAATTCCATGTGGGGGTGATCAAAAATATTGCAGATTCCTCTATGGCCCTTTGCTTAGATTAAGTATCCCACCAGTCCTTAACATGGGGGATGACCTTGAGGAGTGCGAAAGTAATCTTTTCACTGTCAAAAAAAATGTGGACGGAAAAATACCCTTTGAGCAGATTCAACCATTTTCAACCATTTATCTATAACATCTACATCTATTACTCCTTCAAATAATGGAATATCAAAATTTAATTGTACCTTGTGATAAAATAAAGAAGTTATAATACCAATTTATTTTTTCAAACAATAATGAGAGGGATTCGATATATCTATAAAATACCTTTCCAACGCTATGCTATATGCTTAATTTGGATTTGTATGGAGGCCAAAATATACATTTTAATGGCTACATATTCCACAATTGGAAAAAATCCATTTTTTATGGGATGAATACCCTTAAAACAAGGATGAATATTGAGAAAGAAAAATACCCTTTCGTGCATCTTGGAATCTAGTTTCCAACACAACTGAAATCCTGAAAAACGAATAAATATTGAAAGAGAAATATAATTTTTACCAACATGGACTCCAAAAACAACGAATTTCCACTTCAGTAATGTCTTCTCCTTGAATTGCATCTTTTCTTCATTCTCTGTCAACCAGGTCAATCACCATATTAGGGGTCTATTCTTAGCTGCAAAACCAATGTTGGGAAAACTATATTAATACGATTTGGTATGCATTACAGTCCTCAATACAGTCCATGAGACATTCCTTGATACATTCCATGATACAATCCTCGATACGGTCCTTGATATGGTCTACGATATGATCCTCGATACGGTCCTCAAAACGAAACTACACTCAGTATCATAGCTCTTCCTTCACAATTTTCACCATGGCTCTAATATTTTCATCCTCTTTTCACCATGGCTCTGATACTTTCATCATCTTTTCACCATGTGTATGATACCAATTGATAAAAAAAAGAATCTATGATACCAATTGATAAAACAAAGAAGCTTTGATACTAATTGATAAAATATACATAATAATAACAAGATGTCGAAAATGGCATACTAGCCAACACTCTCATGTATTCACTCCAATGTTACATATTTATAGTACAATGGGTGATGCAACCTCATAGGGAGATATTCTCTAGATCCTAAAATCATGCATGATGACTAGGCTAGAAAATATTAGCTAAATCATTAGTCATCACTTGAGGATATATTACTAATATCGTAAATGAATAATACAAATATAGGTGACAATTCATACTTAGTGATTGGTTAAGGTAATCCATAGAATAACACCTTGAATGGGGTTGCATGGTTGCTTGATGAAGATACCTCTCCTGTGGGTAGTCGCTAAAGGATCTGTGCAAATTTTTCCATCATTTCATTCCTTTGTCACACAAGGGCTTCCTCGAGCAACATTTTAAAAGGATCTCCCACTCCATCATATTTATTCTCATCCCCCATGGGTTTTTTTGGGGCTTGGTGTGGCTGATCTTGCAAAGGCTCGAGTGGTTCGAGTCCTAACTTCTTGTACCCAGATCTTGTAAGGGATATGCACGAAGAAAAATAAATGAAGAGAAGACTTCTCTAATACCACTGATCTAGATTTATGAGAAAAAGGAAATGAATAAATAAATGAATACAATAACACACTGATACAAATGATAACAAAATATATCCAGTGAACAACAACTTTTATTGAATAAATAAAATAGGCTAAGACTGTAAAAGTACATAACTAAAAACAACTTGCTTGAAGTGTCATAGCTATCTCTGAGAAAACATGTGGTTGTTACATGCATCTGTCTGAGAAGAATGATTATAATGAGGCTCTATAGGAATTTTTAACATTACTCATGAATGCCAAAACCCTATACATCGAAAAATGTAACACCCTATTTCCCCCAGTCTGTAAAAATAACTATGTTGGACAAGAACTATGGAAAACTCAAATATGTGAATGTTTGATTTGACGGACCTTTGCATAAAAGTTTGATGAATGTAAATTATATAATGAATATGTGTTGCATGACTGCTGAGAGGGGGATGTGCTAAAAGAGACCATGATGGCTAATGAGAGGTGGTGGAAGGGACCTGGAATGGTTGCGTTAACTTCCACTGAGCCAGTATTGTACTAGTTTATACTTGCTCACAAACCAAAGCAGCTCTCTGATCCTGGAATGGATTTCCCGTCAGATTGGTAGGTGGGGAGGCTCATCAAGAGTTAATGAGGGAATGGGGGTGAACTGCCCATATGTAACAGCCCTCAGACCTGACCACAGATGACGAAATTCATGCCACACGCAACCTTGCAGACATAAATTGGCAAGAGAGGAAATGTGGTAGGAGAGGAGAGCAGTGTGCATGATGAGGGATCGCGAAAGAGACTAGAGAAACCTTGGAAATGCAGAGAGTTCTGAATACTAGGGGGAGGAGAGTAACCTTCGTCCTGGATTATTTTCCTGCATCAGGAGAAGGAGAGTAACCTTCTTCCTTAATTTCTATTGAGCTAGAAGTAGGAGATTGAACCTCAAAGCATCGTGGTATAGCTCGAGGGTGGCTAGTTGTAAATTTGTTTGGAGTCATTGAGCCTACAGTTGGGTAGAAATAAGAACCCCTCTCATTAGTTGCATCACGCCTGGTAGATCTGATAAGTGTTTTATACCTTGTATTTTGAACTGAATATCATGAGTGCATGCTTATGTTTATATGCCCATAATAATTTCTGTGTAGAATGATTGCCTGGTGTGTTAGACTGGAAATAATGGATGTATGTTTACGCTTACATGCCATTGTTGGTTTCTATACAAAGGATTAAGTTTGGGCCATGAGTTCACTCCACCAAGAATTGTCTTGTTTGCTCGACTCTCGTAATGTTCCAGGAAAGCCCCTCGAGAGTACTCTTCTCCAGGGATTACCCCATAAACCTTGGAGCTGTGTCGAACCTTTACCTAGAGACTCGAATGAGGTTAGGGATGATTTCCCAAGAACCATCTAAAGGTTCATGCGATCCAAGTCTGGAAACCTTATGCAAGGAAGGATAGATCTCTAAGGTCTCGGAGTCGTGGGAGTTTGAAGCCCCAAGAAGTTGAATTTCTTGATTCAAGATTTGAAGGGATAGTGAGCCCAATTATAGAAAGAAAGAATACCCTATCATTTGGTATTCTAATGGTCAGAATCCTTTCAAACATACCCCAGATATGTTGAGACCATTGGATCTAGAGAAGGAGCATAGGAGTTAACACCTCCAACCTTTCAGCCTTCACATGTAGCGATGGGATCTCGGACTGTAGATCCAAGGGTTTGACGGAGCCCTATTGACCGTTGATCTTATCCTTTGTATAGGCAAGAGAGTAGCATTTCACTGACTCGTGACTTGGAGTGGTCAAGGGTAGCACTGCATGAACTCATGATTCGTGAGATCGTGACCATTGGATCCAAGGCACGAGAGAACCGTTGGATAAAAAACTTCATGGTTATCGCCTATCGGAGGTTCAGCACTTGAGGGAGTTTCTTTTCAATTGTAGAAGTTGCGAAGTGTCGAGTGTCGAGGGCTCGTGCAAACACATGACCCATCCATAAGTGGGGACCACATGGTTGACAGGTGGCATAACAACAAGCACCTAGAGAAAGGTGGGAACGGGTGACAGGTGATGGACACATGTCACCTGGGGAGGAGTCAACCCATTGTTGACTTATCGTATCTCAGGAACTCACAAAGGAGGAGCATGAGGGCTCAACACTCCAACTCATGAAGTCGTGAGATGCAAGTAGTGCTAGTATTTAGCCTAGGAAGTGGGTGACCGATGGTGGACATGTGTCACACTATGAAAGAGTCAACTCACTGTTGACTTATCATGGCTCAGGGTTTCGCGGGATGAAGAAGCTACACCTTGATCGCTAAGGCTGTGAAATGTAGAGATTTGAGGTCTCATGCAACGAGCAGTGGTGACACAGCTTGTGAGTAGAGTATATTTGGGTTGACAAGTGGCATGTGCGCATCACTTTGGCAGAGTCCATGCAACATTGACCTCTCGTGTCTCGGGGATTCGCGAAGGAGGAGCACGGGAGCTCAACACCTCAACTGTTGAGGTTGCAAGTGGTGCTAGTGTTTGGCCTAGCCTATGGTTACATGTAGCAGGCACTAGTGAGGAGGGATCCATACCCGTATAGTATCTCGGGTATCGGTGAAGAGAGGGTCTACGCTAGGCCCCATAGAAGTCTTGAGGATTCTGTTCCACGAAGAAAAAGATGAAAAATCTAAGTTTTTGTAGTGGGTGTGCGTCCAGTTGGTATCAGAGCATGGCTACAACACTTGGCCTGCTTGGGCTCATGAATGAGTTGCGCAGAAACTCCATTTGAACTACTCTTAAAAGGAGTAACCCTCTATCTTAACCTCTTTAGAAAAAGCCGAAGTAAAGAATGAAAATTCCTATTGTGTGTATGCATTTGAAAAATATGAATTGTGCATTGATTTTGAATGAATATAATGTTGACTAAAAATAAGTGTTTTTCTTACACAACAAGTAGACAATCAACCATGGGAAATTGCAGACACATAGAATGGTGACGCACCATGAAGTGGGGGATGGCTCCCACAAAAGTGACGAAGAGTTTGATGAAAGGAGAGTGGTAGAGACCCCTCCCAATCCGGTTGAGACTGTGAGAAGCCTCATGGTCGAACTACAAAGCCGGAAGGCCGGCAACGAGAGGTTGATAAAAGAGCAAGAGAAGCAGAGATAAATTAATGAAGTCTTGCTACAGAGTTTATCTGACATACTAAGACAATTGCAGCATGAACCTGACACTAGTCACGTGGACCGATGACAGACAAAGAAAAGTTGAAGTCCACCTGAGATATAGAAACATGGTATTTTAATTGGCCACACTGGGAAGATCACCTCGAGAAAGTTCCAACCCATAGATAAGGGACAAGCATCAGATGATTCCTCTGGAAAGGAAACTAGCGACTCAGAGGGATCTTCTAGTACCAGAACTAGTTCTTATTGCCTAAGAAAACGGAAGAAGCTAAAGCATTCCAAAAGTCATAATATTGAAGAGTTCAAGAAGGCCAAACCACCCCCTTTCGATGGTGAAATAAAGAAGGGGGAGGAAGTGGAGGCCTGGCTGCTTGGACTAAAGAAGTATTTTAGAGTTCATGACTTCTCAGAAAACTTGAAGGCCCGAGTAGCCACTTTCAACTTGAATGAAAAGGCTTCCATTTGGTGGGAAGACCTTAAGAATGTAAAAGGGATTCACGAAGAGGACCTATCTTGGGAACAATTTGAGAAATACTTTAGAAAGAAGTATCTGTCGGAAAAGTATTTCGATGAAAATACTAAAGAATTCTATGAACTCAAACTAGGGCAATGCACCATAGAGGAATATGTCAGCAGATTCCTTGAATTGTTCAGCTACGTACCCTATATAAAAGCAGAGAAGGAAAAGGTGCAACAATTCATCAGTGGACTACCTAAGGACTATCAGAACAGGATTGAGTTTGACGAGCCAAAGACCCTAGAAGACATTATCCGAAAGGAAAGATATTGTTATGAACAACTGGGGCATCAGAAAGAACCTTGTGAAAACTGGAAGCAAAAGAATAGTTCGGAATTCCAGAAAAATGGGTTTAAATCCCCAAGATTTAAAAACTATAAGAAGGACTCAAGGATGAGCTTCCAAACCCAAAGTGTAAACCAACATAATTTATCCTCCTAGAGTGGAAATAAACCTTCTGGATCTACCCCAAGAAAGATTGATAACCCAAAGAGAGAACCCTTGAAATGTTGGGGTTGTGGAGAAGAACATCTACTAAGGGACTGCCCGCACCGATAATAGAACAGTCAGAGAATTTACAATGTTCAAGAAGCTACCACCATCAATGACGTGGCTAGGAGTGTGCTGTAAATTTATGCATCCTTGGATAATAAACAAGATGACCACCAAGCTTTAGTGGTGGAGATGGAAGGTATGATCACCAACCATCTAGTGTCTATTCTAATTGACGCTGGTTCAAATTTTAGTTATATAGCTCCTAAGGTTGTTGATAAGTGTAAATTATAGCCACATGAATATGCCAAGCCACGGTTGGTACAGTTAACCACTGGCACCAAAAGAAAGGTAGCGGAGGTCATACCATCTTGCCAATTCACTATGGGTGAATTCCCCACCCAAGCAACCTTTAAAATAGTACCTCTAGGATCATATGACCTGTTGATTGGAATGGACTAGCTAGCCACATATAAATCCAGACTGGACTGTTACCATAAAAATTTAGAATGTGTAGGTGAAGAAGGAAGAAGGATAACCCTTCGAGGGATCCAAAAACCTGTCTCGGTGAGACAAATATTAGCCCTTCAAATGAGAAAGTATTGCAGAAAGGGATGTCTACTTTATGCTATACAGGTGTTGGAATCAGTTGAAGATGACAAACCTTGCCTTGAAGACCACCCCACATTAAGAGAATATAGAGATGTATTTCCGAAAGAATTACCGGGTCTACCTCCAAGAAGCGACATTGACTTCTCGATAGAACTTGCACTGGGAGTGGTGCCAGTGTCTAGGACACCCTACAGGATGAGCACACCTGAGCTAGTTGAGTTTAAATTACAACTAAAGGAAATTATGGACAAAGGCTATATCCAGCCCAGCGTGTCTCCATGGGGAGCACTAATTATGCTTGTAAAGAAGAAATATGGTACCCTCTAACTATGCATAGATTATAGACAACTAAATAAGGTAACCATAAATAATAAGTATCCCTTACCTAGGATCGATGACCTGTTCGATCAATTGGGAGGTGCTTCCATCTTCTCAAAGATTGACTTGAGATCTGGATACCATCAATTCTGAATCAAGGGTGAATACATCCACAAAATTGCCTTCATGACAAGATATGGTCACTATGAGTTTGTGGTTGTACCATTCAGATTAACCAATGCCCCTACCACTTTTATGTGCTTGATAAACAATGTGCTCAGCAAATTCCTAGACAAATTTGTACTGGTTTTTATTGACGATATATTAATTTACTCCAAGAATAGAGAGGAACATGAGGAACATCTAAGACTTGTGCTTCAAGTGTTAAGAGAACATCATCTCTATGCCAAATTTAGCAAGTGTGACTTTTTCTAGAAGCAAATACATTACTTGGGCCATGTCATATCTGAAGAAGGAGTAGCAATAGACCCTGACAAGACCATGTCTATCATGGAGTGGCCTACCCCAAAGGATGTTTCAGATATCAGATCCTTTATGGGCTTAGTAGGATACTATAGAAAATTTATAAAAGGATTCTCCAAGATTGGTTGTCCAATCACTGCCCTCTAGAGGAAGGGAGCTAAATTCACGTGGACACAAGAATGCGAAGAAATATTTCAATCCCTAAATCACTTACTGACCCATGCACTATTGTTGAAGATTGTTGATCCCGAAGCTGACTTCCTCATGTGCACAAATGCCTGCAAGGAAGGGCTCGGAGGAGTCCTTATGCAAGGAGGAAGTGTAGTCTTCTATGAATCCCGAAAATTGAATGAGCACAAATTCAACTATGTGACCCATGATCTAGAGCTTGCTTCCATAGTGCAGGCCTTAAAAATGTGGAGGCATTACCTCTTGGGAAGAAAATTTGTACTTATGACAGACCACTGTGGATTGCGATATCTATTTGACCAACCAAAACTCAATGCTAGATGAGCTAGGTGGATGGCCCTTCTTAGTGAGTTTGATTTCAAAATCAAACATATCAAGGGAAAATAAAATAAGGTGGTTGATGCCCTTAGCAGATGTATGAAAACCATTCATCTAGCAGCAATGAGCACCTATGAGATGAATGTCAAGGAAAGAGTCAGGAATGCACAAGAAATAGACACATTATTCCAGACCATGACCTCATACCTGGAGCAAGAACCCATAGGAATAAAGTATGAAGGCTACTAGATGATAGATGGAGGTCTGCTAACTTACAAAAATAGATTGTATATTCCAGAATGTGATAACTTGAAGAGGTTCATAATAGATGAACTACATAAAAGACCATATACTAGTAATCCTGGATACCAGAAGATGATCACAACCACCAGGAAACAATTCTATTGGCCTAGATTGAAGAAATACATAGCTAAGTACTTAGTCAAATGCATAGAATGCCAATAGGTTAAAGCAGAACACCAACACCCAGCAGGATTATTACAACCTCTACCAATCCTGAAATGGAAGTGGGAAACCATTCCATGGACTTCATCACTGGATTGCCAACATCAACCAAACAAAATGATGCCATCATGGTAGTGGTGGATAAATTGAGCAAGTCTGCACATTCTATCCCCGTCAAATTGACTTGCAAGGAAATAGATATCGCTAGCATATTCATGAAGGAGATATTAAGACTACATGGTATCCCTAAAGAGATCATGTCTTACAGAGACATGAAATTTACTTCCAACTTTTGGAAATCCTTGATGGATGGTCTAGAGACCAAATTACTGTTTAGCACCACCTATCATCCTCAAACCGATGGATAAATGGAAAGAGTGAACCAAATATTGGAAGACATGCTAAGAATGCATGTAATGCATCAACCCAAGAAGTGGGAAGATTACCTACCACTGGTGGAATTTTCTTACAATAACGGCTACCAAGAATCCATGAAGATGAGTCCCTTCGAAGTCCTCTATGGTAGACCGTGCAACACCCCAGTCAGCTGGAGCAACCCAGTAAATAGAATTACTATTGGACATGACATGTTGAAATAAATGGAACAAAAATTAACTTAGATAAAACAAAATACAAAGGTTGCTCAAGAAAAAAAGAAAAGTTACACTGACCGAAAGAGAACTCCAAGAGAATTCAAGATGGGAGACCACGTATATCTCAGAGTTAGGCCCAGGAAGAGTTCCCTGAGGATTGGAGCTTGTTCCAAGTTGGCACCTCGATATTTTGGACCCTTTGACATTCTAGATAGGGTGGGACCTATAGCCTATAGGATAGCACTTCCTCCCACAGTAAAATCACATAATGTTTTCCATGTTTCATTATTGAAGAGATATGTACATGATTCTAATCATACAATTGATTGGTCTGTGATCTAGGTGGAATTGGAGGGAGAATTCTTGGCAAAACCTCAATGCATACTGGACAGAAAGGAAACCCCACTCAGGAACCGAACCATTGCATAGGTCAAGGTGTAGTGGAAACATTTTGGCCCAGATGAGGCTACGTAGGAAATGGAAGATGCCATGAAACAGGCGTATCTAATTTTGTTTACTTATGAACATACATGCCATATTGATAGATAGAACATCGAGGATGATGTTCCTTTAAGGGGGAGGGAATTGTAACACCATATTTCCCCCAGTCTGTAAAAATAATTATGTTGGCCAAGAACTATGGCAAACTGAAAGATGTGAATGTTTGATTTGTCGGACCTTTGCATAAAAGGTCGATGAATGTAAATTATATAATGAATATGTGTTGCATGATTGTTGAGAGGGGGATGTGCTAAAAGAGACCATGATGGATAATGAGAGGTGGTGTAAGGGACCTGGAATGGTTTCGTTAACTTCCACCAAGCCAGTACTTTACTAGTTTATACTTGCTCACAAACGAAAGTATCTCTCTGATCCTCGAATGGATTTCCCGTCAGATAGGTAGGTGGGGAGGCTCCTTAAGAGTTAATAAGGGGATGGGGGTGAACCCCCCATCTGTAACATCCCTCAGACCTGACCACGGACGGTGAAATTCGTGCCACACGTAACCTTGTAGACAGAAATTGGAAAGAGAGGAAATGTGGTAGGAAAGGAGAGTAGTGTGCGCGACAGGGGATCTTGAAAGAGACTAGGAAAACCCTAGAAATGCAGTGAGTTCTAAATACCAGGAGAAGGAGAGTAACCTTTTTCATAGATTATTTTCTTGCATCAGGAGAAGGAGAGTGACCTTCATCCTTGATTTTTGTTGGACTGGAAGTAGGAGACTGAACCTCAAAGCATCATGGTCTAGCTCGGGGGTGGCTAGTGGTAAATCCGTTTGGAGTCATTGAGCCTACGGTTGGGTGTAAATGAGCACCCCTCTCAGTAGTTGCATCATGTCTGGTAGATCTGATAACTGTTTTATACCTTGTATTTCGAACTGAATATCATGAGTACATGCTTATGTTTATATGCCCATAATAATTTCTATGTAGAATGATTACCTGGTGTGTTAGACTAGAAATAATGGATGTATGTTTATGATTACATGCCATTGTTGGTTTCTGTACAAAGGATTAAGTTTGGGGCATGATTTCGCTCCTCCAAGAACTATCTTGTTTTCTTGACTCTCGTAATGTTCCGAGAAAGCCCCTCGAGAGTACTCTTCTCTGGGGATTACCCCATAAACTTTGGAGCCATGTTGAACCTTTACCTAGAGACTCGACTGAGATTAGGGACGATTTCCCAAGAACCGTCTGAAGGTTCATGCGATCCAGGTCTGGAAACCTTATGCAAGGAAGGATACCTCTCTAAAGTCTCAGAGTCATGGGAGTTTGAAGCCCTGAGAAGTTGAATTTCATGATTCAAGCTCAGAAGGGATAGCGAGCCCAATTATAGAAAGAGAGAATACCCTATCATTTGGTAGACGAATGGTCAGAATCCTTTTGGGAATACCCTAGATCTGTCGAGACCGATGGATCTAGAGAAGGAGCATAGGCATTAACACCTTGACCCTTTCATCCTTCACATGTTGCGATGGGATCCCGGATCGTAGATCCAAGGGTCTGAAGGAGCCCTATTGATTGTTGATCGTAGCCTTTGCATAGGCAGGAGAGTAGCATTTAGCTGACTCATGACTTGGAGTGGTCAAGGGTATGGATGCATGAACTCACAATTCATGAGATCATGACATGATCATGACCATTGGATCCAAGGCATGAGAAAGCCATTGGATCAGAACTTTCGTGGTTATCGCCTATCGGAGGTTTGAAACTTGAGGGAGTTTCTTTTCAATTGTAGAAGTCGCTAAGTGTCGAGCGCCAAGGGATCGTGCAAACTGGGGAATGTGTGGTTGAAAGTTGACTTAACAACAAGTGCCCAGAGAAAGGTGGGAACGAGTTACAAGTGATGGACACATGTCACCTGGGAAGGAGTCAACCCATTGTTGACTTATCATATCTCGGGAACTCACGAAGAAGGAGCATGAGGGATCAACACTCCAACTCGCAAAGTCGCGAGATGTGAGTAGCGCTAGTATTTAGCCTAGGAAGCGGGTGACTGGTGGTGGAAATGTGTCACACTGGGAAAGAGTCAACCCACTGTTTACTTATTGTGGCTCGGGGTTTCACAGGATGAAGAAGCTACACCTTGACCACTAAGGCCACGAAATATCGAGACTCGAGGTCTCGTGCGACAGGCTGCGGCGACACAGTTCATGAGTAGAGTATAGTGGGGTTGACAAGTGGTGTGTGCACATCACTTTGGTATATTCCATGCAACATTGACCTCTCATGTCTCGGGGATTCATGAAGGAGGAGCACAAAATCTCAACACCTCAACTGTCGAGGTTGCGAGTGGTGCTAGTGTTTGGCCTAGCCTATGGTTACATGTAGCAGACGATAGTGAGGAGGGAGCCATACCCGTATAGTATCTTGGGTATCAGTGAAGGGAGGGTCTATGCTAGGCCCCATAGAAGTCTCTAGGATTCTGTTCCTCGAAGAAAAAGATGAAAAATCTAAGTTGTTGTAGTGGGTGTGTGTCAAAAAACCTAACCCTAGGAGATGAAACACCAAATGTTATGTGGGCCCCGATGGGTAAATTGCTACCTCAAATTCATCAAGTGGTAAATTTTTCATATGAACTATGTTTTAGGTGCATGATGACCCTTTGGAAAGACCTTTTTGAGAAATACACATTATTCCATCAAACTCTAACTCCATCTATAATTTGAGTATGACAAGACAAAAAAACATTGTTTAGGGCCCAAAAATGGCCCTGGAAGTAAAAAATGATGTACTTACATGAAAAATTCCAAAATAAGCCAGTTGTATTAGGTGGTTAGCCACCAATCTGCACCTAGAAGCTATGTAGGGAATCAAAGATCCTTGAAAGTGTACAACCCTTAATTACAAAGAATTACAAAAGAACATGTTGAACTAACTAGTAACAACTGTCAAGAGGAGCCCATTGGAATAGGTGGGTGGTCACCAATATCCACATGGATCAATAAATAATGGGGAGGGGAATGTAATACCGTAGGTTAATCCCCAATCTAATTGTACGTATGTTTCATAGGCTAGTGAACCAGGATATTATAGGACAGAGTGCCAATGTGATTATTATGCTAGAGATCCTGGATTGCTAAAAGGCCAACATGCCTATTATTGTAATATGTAAACACTCGTACTATTAATAAAACAAATCACTGCTGCAGACTGACCCAACAAGAGATATGGGGGGATAAAATCTACTAGAAAGGAAAAGAGGGGCTAAGAGTATAGGAAAGGGATAAGCCAAGGAGAATCAATCCCAATGGAATATTGTATTAATATTCCTTAAAGCTAAACTTATGGATTTGAATATATCCTAAGTTTCCTAAGTGGGGAAATGCATTCCTTGAGTTCCATGTGTCATAAAAGGAACATGGATTTATAAGAGGGAGATTTAGTGTGTTTCCCATCATTTCGAGAGGAGGATTCTATCATTCTCTCCTATCATCATTGGTACACTAGGGTTCCGATGGTGATACGTGTACCTGATATGGTTGTTGTTGAAGAGGGGGGTTTCTATGCCCATGATTGAAGAAGTGGGTTGTCAAGCATGTGGTCGGAGAAGTGGGTTATGAAGCCTGTGAGCATTCTCTCAAGGTGAAATAACTACTGGGAATCAATTTCGAAGGTTCCAAGCTACAACTACAGGGCTCTGAGACTCCCAATCCATCCTATTGTTGAAGCCCTGGAAGGGAAGTGGGGCAGTCGTGGGACTGTTGAGAAGATAAGGGTCACACTTCCTCGGGTGGGACATACATGTGGGGGATGAGGGACTGTAGGTTGGTTTCTAGAGGCCAATATATGGATATAGGGATTTGAGACTCCATGTATGACCTATTGTTGAAGCCACATACGGGAACTGAGGCAGTTGAGGGATTGTCGAGAAGAGAAGGGGACACTTCCTAGGGTGTGAAATTCATGTGGGGAATGTAGGATGGTTTCTTGAGTCTACACTTGAAGCTGAGAATTATTGTTGATTGACAGACCTTAGACTAGCTTAGAACTTCCTTTGCCTGGGTAGATTTTATCCCTAGCTTGTGGGTGACGCACTGCTGAGATTATGGGTAGTGTGGTCTATGGATCAGAGGACCATGGAAGGTTTTCTTGTAGTTGGTGTTTAATTAACTAAAGATAAGTGTCTTTATGTGTTTTTTCCAATTATATGTTATGAATTATGATGTTCTGTTATGGAATTTCTATTGTTTATATGTGTGAATTATTATTGTTGTATGTTGTTATTATTCCTCTTAATTTTGTTCATATGCAGTACATATCAGTATATTTAATGATATCAGAGTGGTAAAAGAGAGGATTTTTTATGGGATGGCCTAGCCTGGGTGGTTGGGGATCTTACATTATGGAATTTGTATCAATAAAAGTCCTTCACAAACAAGTTTTTTCTTTGAATAAGTTGTATCATATTAGGATGGAAGATTATGACTCTGTGATAGAGCATCCAAATTCCTTCAATACTTTCGTAAGTGAACTTATCTCTACTTATATTAATATGGAGTAATAAGATAAGTGTATTGCCTTGTTATGTTTTTTCCTAGACTCATTGGATGATTTTTTTGTAGCAATTGGTATACAATCAAATATGCATTAAGGTTTGAGGATGTAGTTTCATCTTTATTATTATAGGAAATGAGGACAAATTTGATGGAGGGTGTGATGAAGGATATTTTGTATGTAAGATGTATGTGCCAATAGAGAGAAAATAAGTATTTAGGGTCCAAATATTAAATGTAGAGGTAAATATAAATCTCTAGAACAATATTTAAGTAAATAATGGAAATGCAATAAAGCTAGAAATTATAAGAAATATTGTCGATCTAATAGTGTTGATAAAGGTAAGGGATATGTTGATGCTACTTACACGCAAACGATAACCTTCATGGAAGAAAGAGGTGATTCTTACTTTGTATCTATAAGTAAACATGTATATTATGATGTATGGTTGATTCATTTTGGTGTTTCATTTCATGTGAATCCTCATAGAGTGTGGTTTTATGAATATGAAAAGTAAAATGGAGGTGATGTTTTCCTAGAAGATTAACAGACAACCAAAATAATAGGACACAAAAGGGTCACGCTATTGCTCATACATGGAAGGAGTCTCCTTGGGTTTCTATAGATTATAGATCTGGCCAAAAACTTGATATATGTAAGTGACATGGGTGATGTAGGTGTGCATGCTATATTTGAAAAGGAGACATGCAAGATTGTTTGAGGAGAAATGGTGTTGATGATGACAGTTAGGATTGGAAATTTGTACAAATTATTGGGAACAAATTTTAATAATGGGTGTAATAGTTCTATTGGTCATAAGGATAGAAATGAAGAATATGTGACTCATTTTTTTTTTGGAGAGAATACCATACTATTGCATCAAATATCAAGACATATTGGAGAGAGGGGCCTTCAAGAATAACATGGTAAAGGTATGGTTGACTGTATTTTTGATTTCTCATTAGATTTTGATTTCTATGAACATTGTATATATGGTAAACAAAATCAGGTGAGATTCCCATCTAGTGATAGAAAAGAAAAGGGAATATTGAATTTTCTACATAGTGATGTGTTTGGACCCATTAATGTTACATCAATGGGTAAATATATGTACTATGTTTCATTCGTAGATTATTTCTCAAGTAACACATGGGTATGTTTCCTCCAAAATAAATCAAATGTTTTTGGTTAATTTAAAGATCTTAAATCTCTTATAGCTAACTACAATGAGAATAAAATAAGGGTGTTGACAATATATAATAGTGGATAATTCCATGGAAGTGAGTTCAAGGAGTTTTTTAAAAAGTGAAAAATAGTAGGATAAAAGACTACTCCATACACACCTCAATAGAATGGATTTGTAGAAAAATTGAATAGGATCTTGATGGAAAAAGTATGAAGTATGCTTAGTGGTGCAAGGTTATCATAGGAATATTGGGTAGAGACATTGAGTATTGCATGTTACTTGTTAAATTGGTCACGTGCATTAGCACTTGCAGATAAAAATTTGCATGAGGGATGGGATGGTAAAAATATCTCTCTTAAACATCTCAAATTATTTGGTTATGATACTTATGTACATGTTCCAAAGTAAAATAGGTTTAGGTTGGATAAAAAAGACAAAATACATAATTATTTGTTATAAATATGGCATAAAAGGTTATAAAAGTTGGAACCAAATAACAAAGAAGAATGTTTACAATTGTGATGTAGTATTTAGAGAGGTTAAAGTCATTCCTAAACAATATTTCTAACGAAGGAATGAAGAACCGAATACAATAGAGTTTTAGTTGGAGGGTGAATAATCTAACTCAATAGAAGATGATGAACTAGAAGAGGAACAACCTTTGACTCTAGTCTTGAGGAGATTGGTTCAAGATAGAAAGAAAGTACAAAGGTATACCCTACCTGATTTTCATTTTAGTTCTATTTTATCTATTACTAATGATGATCCTATAACTATTAGGGATGTATTTTTTTAAGGATAATAAACTATGGAAGAAGGCGATGGTTAAAGAAATTGATACCTTGGATAAAAATAATACTTGAGATCTAGTTGAGTTCTTGTCTAGAAGAAAATATATTGGTAGAAAATAGGCTTGTTCATGTCATTGAGTTCTTGTCTTATGGTTTGTACACGTCCAAATGTTTCCCATGTATTTGGAATTGTGAGCAATCATATGCCAAAACCAGGGAAGGAACATTATTTTATGCACATTGTTATGTTATATTGAGAAAAAACATTAATATCAAAAAAATTACCAACAAAACAACATAACATAGAGAATAGCACACAAAAATGATTGCTTGATTGAAACAAGAGAAATGTTCACTTTCCTCTTTGAGGGGGCAACCTCCAACAGAAGAACGCTCTATTACAATAATTCTCAAGATAAAGAAATATTATTCCCTTGACTCCTATTTATACTAAATCTATCTACCAAAATAAAAATCTAAAGGACGATCTTTCTAGAAGCAAACGCTTCTATTAGGTATTCTTACATTTGAATTATTCTCCTTATTACTAGGCCTAATTTATTAATATTGGCCTTTATTACATGGAAAATATATTATTCTAACTACATGAGGGGTTAGGCAGGTTAGGCCCCTAACATTGCATGCCCTTTAAACCAAACCTTGTCCTCAAGGCTTAACATGAGGAAATTCATGTACAATGGTAGCCAAATCCTAGGTAGAATATTCTAGTTGTGTGTCCTTCCGCTAAACTAAATCCTCCTTGATAGTGCACTGGAGAAGATGATGCTCGCGTTGGTCCAAGAATGCTTGTGGCTAGCACTAAATGGAACCTTATTCATCCAACTAACGTATATTGGTCCGATTATGGCACATATCATTGATCACTTTATTTAAGAAAGAAACATGAAAAACAAGGTGGAGCTTAGAGTGAATGGGAAACTCTAACTGGTAGGCCACTTTCCCCACTCTCTTGATAATACGATAATGACCATAAAATTTGGGGTAAAATTTATGATATTGTTGAGAATTGAGTGAATTATTCTTATAAGTTTATATACAAAGAAACACATAGCCCCCTTTAACATATTCACATTTATAATGTCCCTAATCTAATTTTTGTTTCATGCGATTCTGAGCCATGACCAAATTTGTTTTGAGAGTATGAATAATAGCCATCCAGATTGTAATATTTTGGTCTTCCTACTAAAATTTGGAGACACTTGGCATGTATGATAGAAATGAGGGTGGAGCTTTTCCATATATTGCTTCAAATGGATTCATGTGAGTGGTGGTATGGAAAGAGTTTTTGTACCACCCTTCAACGAGGGGTAAACACTAAATCCACTGATTTTGTTTGCAATATGAAAAATACCTCAAATAGGTTTCCAAACACATGTTGACCACTTCGGTTTGTCGATCATTCTGAGCATGATATGCTACACTAATATGCAATTGGGTTCCCTAGAGTCAAAATAATTATTTCCAAAAAGTTCTGGTGAAAGTTGGATCACGATAAAAAATAATAGAATGAGGCATGCCATGGATTTTGAAGATATTTTCCATAAAAAATTGAGCCACGGTGGATGCTATGAATGGATGTTGATGAGAACATATATGATCATATTTGGAAAGATGATCCACTACTACCATGATGACTAACATATTTCCGGATTTAGATAATCCAACAATGAAGTCCATAGAAATGTCTATCCAAATAGTAGGTGGAATCGAAAGCGGTTGAAGTGTGCCTGGAGATTTGACTGTCTTTACCTTATTGCATTGAAATGTATCACATTCAACCAAAAATGTGTGTATTCCATGTTTCATAACATCCTAGAAAAAATAATGTTTGACCCTTTGATAGGTTTTGGTAAAACTGAAATGCCCAGCTATATATGAGGCATGAAACTTAGAGCGAACGATGGATTTAAGGTTCGACTACTTGCTTAAATACATGTGATTTTTATAACAAAGATCGTCATCATGAGTACCCCAGATAAGATTACGTATCTTGCTATAGTTTTGGATTAGTCTTGAAATTTTGGGGTCTTGCAACTATTCCTAGAAAACCTCTTGAAGCCAATCTGCAACAATGAAAGAGAGGGAAAGAAGGGACATGTCTTCTTCATAATTCTTGGAAAGGGATCAAACACCACATTTTATTTTCCTTTTTTGTAGATTATCTCATAATCATATCCAAAAATCTTGGTTACCTATTTTTGTTGCTCTAGGGAATAAATTCTTTGTTCCATAAAATACTTGAGGCTTTGATGATTAGTTTTAATTTTGAAGCATTTTCTCAAGACATAAGGACGCCAGAGATCCACTATGTGTAGAAGAGCCAAAATATCATTTTCATAGGTGGATTGGCCCAAATGGTGTTCAGAAAATCATTTTTTGGTCAAATCCAAAGGTTGAAAATCTTGCATGAGGAAAACCCCAAGGCCTTTCCTCGAGGAATGACACTCTAGTACAAAGGTCTTGTTCATGTCAGGGAGAGCCAGAACATAAGTAGTGCAAATAGTCGATTTCAAACCTTGGAAGGAATGGTCAGTTGCTGGAGTCCAAATGAAAGCATTATTTTTAAGGAGTGATGTCAATGGAGCTGCAATTTTTGTATAATTTGGAACAAACTTGCAATAATATCCTTTCAAACCCAGGAAGCCACATATACTTTTAATAGTTTTTGGGTGTGTCAAATCCTTCATAGCTTAAATTTTCTTTGGATCCAACCTAACTCTATCATTGCCAACAATATTTCCCAGGTACTCAAATACAAAGGTGCCAAAATCACATTTAGTCTGCTTAAGAAAAATTTTGTTCTAAGATAGTAGAAGTAGAACTTGATCCACATGGGAAATATGGGCTTGTGAAGTTTTTCTATAGATGATAATATCATCAAAGAAAATGAAGACTAAACGATGGAGATAAGGATGAAATACATGATTCATAAGACTTTGAAAAGTGGAGGAATCATTATAGATGTCGAACGACATAACCAATAACTCATAGAGACCCCTTCTTCTTTCATATGAATTTGGTGGTAGCCAGAGTGGAAATCAAGTTTGGTACAATACTGAGAACCACTTAATTCATCCAAAAGGTCATCAATGACAAGAATGGGAAATTTTTCTTTGATGGTGAGTCTGTTGAGGGCGCAAAAGTTAGGGCACATGTGCCAAGTACCTTACTTCTTGAGTACCATGACTACTGGAGAAGAATGGGGGTTGGTACTGGGATGAATGATAGTGGCTTCTAGATATTCTTGAACAATATTCTCAATTTTATTCTTCTATGTGAAGGGATGATGATAATGGTAAACATTTGGAGGAAGACTTCCTGGAACTAGAGGAATGGAATTATCATCGACACCTCAAGAAGGGGGAAGAACTTGGAGGGTTTTAAACACAACTTGGTGTTGGGATAGGATAGATTTTAGGCTAGGATGGACAAAGGGTGTCTCAACTCCCTGAACGGAATGAAGTTGATCAATAATGCAAGAATGAAATTTTCTGAGGATATTTTTCATTCGATGGGAACAAATCATCTTTTGTGACCCTGTTGTGATTCCTTGGAACTAGTGTTTTTGGCCTTCCTCCTAGAATTACATGGTTAATTTTTGGAAATCCTTGGTGATAGGGCCAAGTGTATGTAACCATTCAACACCAAGTACAATGTCATTACCTCCCATGTTAATAGAAAACATACGATATTTCAGGTGGTACTAACAAATTTGGAGGTGCACATTTTCATAGCTCCCTCCACATTTCATGGAAACCCCATTGCAAATCATGATTTGGAAGTTATTAAATGGATGGACGTATAAATTGAATTATTGAGAAATGCGGTGGTTAAAAAAATTATGGGCACTTCTAGTGTCACCTAGAATGATGACTTTCCAGTTCTTAATGTATCCAATTAACTTGAGATTTTGGGGAGCAAAGAAACTAGTGAGTGCATTCAAGGAAATGAGTGGTTCAACTTCCAGTGGATCAGAGGGACGATGAATATTATCAGGTGGAGATAGCTCAGGTACATGGGTAACAACAACCTCTTCTTCAGAAACATCCTCATCCATAGCCATAAAAAAACAATTTTTCTTACACTTGTGCCCCAAAAAATAATTGTCATCAAAATTATAACAAAGACCCTTAATATAGAATTCAACCATTTCAACCTGAGTAAATTTATGTATCTTGAGGGGAGTGGAAGAAGGGGAGGGAAGGGTGTGTTTAGGGAGAGGAATAAAGGGTGTTTTTTTGGTTTGGGATGAGACTACTTGTTTTTCTTCTACGACCCTTTTAGTAGCTTCTAACCAAGTCTGGGGGCAAGCCATGAGGACATGGTCATGTATTTCATCCTTGAGGCCATTGATAAGAATTCCCTAAAAAATGCATCTTTTTTGAAATCAAATTTGCTCAAAGGAATCTATAAACTATTCTGTTGGGCCAATTTGTTTCAAATTGGTCAAATGACCTAAACGATGGGTGTCAATGTCAAAGTAGTCATAAAGATATGCAACAAACTGTGTCCAAACCACATACCCTTGCCATGTATTTTTACTCCATTTTCACCATTTCCAGCATTCGATATCCAAATTGAGAATACCATAACAAAGTTTTTCCAGATCATCAGTAATGTCGTGCAAATAGAGGTAGTGTTCCATTTGGGTGACCAAACCCATGGGGCATGAGCCATCAAATTTGCTCAGATCCACTCTATGAATGCACAAGACACACTGAAAGTGATTGGATTCAAAATTATGGGAAGTGGATAAAGTATACCCTTTGGGGTGCAAAGGCTGGTCATATGAGGGAAGGTTTCCAGAAATATTCACTTTGGTGAAGAGTTGGCTAGAAAAGGATACAAGTTGGATTTTCATGTGGGTAGAGAAGTCCTTTTTCATGTTTTGTTTCAGGACTTCCATTTTGGTGTCTATGGTGGAATGCATGGAGGAATTGATGGTGGAAATATTGGCATTGATTTGTCACAATTCCTTCTGAGCCATGGAGAGATAAGATGACAAGTGGGTCAACACATAAAATGGGTTGCATGAGAAGGGTATCACGATGATTAGGGAGAAAAGGGGAATCCAATGGGATAGTTATGAAATAAGGGGGTCTTGAACATAGGAAAAAAAGGTTGAAAAATGATAGGTATCACTTCAATCAAGATGAAAAGAGGAATGCATTGGGATAACTCTCAAATAAGGGTGTAGGCAGGCCCCATGAATTTGTTTTTTACTTCTACCAAGTTATACTCTAATTTGAGTAATACTACAATGGAAAAATGACCAAATTATTAGCAGGAAGATATGTGTAGTAATTTCGCAACTCGAATGTAGGAGGTAAGGTTTCACATNTTTTTGTCCCAAGGGTTGGGATTTTTAGGGTTCCTAAAAACAAAGGTTTCCATGTGCTATAGCTCTCTGTTATCCATGTGGGGTTGAACAATAGTACTTCACCCAATATATTACGGAACAAACTAAGGAGGATAGAGCATACCCTTTTTCGTACTACCCTATTACCTAGGTACTGGAGAGTATATTCTCAAGTGTTGTTCTCAGTGGCATCATAATAGTTAGGAGACCAATCAATGTATGTATTGATGTAAGAGCATCGCTATCACATCAAAAGGAAGTAGACGTGGAATCAAAATTGACAACTCAATGCATCAAAGGAGCCAAAACCGACCTTAATCATCTTGGTAGCGGTGTGAAGATTTTTTATTTTATTTTATCGTTACTTAATTAGTTGTCTGTAAAGTTGGGCCACCATTTTAAAGGACAGAACCATTGTAAATATTTTACATGATTGTAATGTATTATAGGTGTGGCATGTCATCCCTGATTAGTCATTAGGCTGCATTTATTGAGTAGGTAACCTCTTGAACAATATGTAATAGTATTTAGATAGGAGGATGGAGAGCAAAGAAGTGTTGGGTCCTTAGAAAGTTTCAGTTTGTGTCTATAGGAGATAGTCATTGTAATGATGTTTTCTTTGAATTGAATAGAACAGAGGAAATTGACCCAAATACATAGTGTTGAACTTGTTTATATTTTGACCGTGTTGTTATGTGATTGTGAATGTATGATGTTCATAGTGAGTTAATGAATGAATAATTGAATGAGTTCAATTGTTTCTCTTATGTAATATTATGCAATAAGTGCATGCAGAGTGCAAGGAGTGTGTGTGAAGAAATATTTTTTGACTTAAAGATGAGAAGAGATAGCAGGGAATTTTTGTATGCAAAGAGTGCAAATTAAGTGCAATGAGTGTGTATAGAAACAAACTTGTGTTAAATTTTGAAAGCTTAGGAGGTTGAGTGCAGAGTATGCCAGAAGGGCGTCAGAACATCTTTTGAAGAAGTCGCGGAGTGAAAGTGTGCGCTAAGGGGTGAGATTTAAATTTCATTTACCAAAAGATCAGGAAGAGTAGCAGTTTAAGTCTTGAGAGGAGAACCACGTAGAAAAGTTTCTAAGTTTTGAAGAGTTGAAGCATTCAAAGATGAAGTGCAGAAAATTGAAGTTTGAAAAAGGAACAAGTACAAAGGATTGAGTGGGAGAAATCTTTCAAAGAAGAAGTTCAAAGTTTGGATAAGATCGAGGGTCAAGATTCATTCATAAAGAGATGAAATATTTGAATTTGTTAGATCTCGGAGAAGCAACGCACTAGTTAGCCATGAGGAGTCATCGAAATTTCACAGAACCAAAATATTTGGAAGAAGTAAAGTGAAATTCGCAAAATCGCAAAACGCGAAATCCATAAATCATCAGGAGCATTTGTTGAAAGGAGACACATGGCAAGAGATCAACATTTCATTGAATTGCAGAGTAGAAAGGTCAAAGGGCAGACTCATGAGAACTCATGAAATCCAAAATCATGAATTGATTGTCGTCATCCATTAAGGTAGGACACATAGCAATAGATTAGAATTTCATTGAATCATGACTTGGGAAGTTGGAGGGAGAAGTTGTGAAAACTTGTGAAACATGAAATCGTGACTTGATCATAGCCATTCGCTGGAGAGCGGTTGTGGACCATTGATCTGATCTAAATATTTTAGAATTTCAGGCATCGAGATTTCAAAGGAAGGAGATTCGGTTGACCCATATAGTCGATACGCGAAATCACGACGCACCTGTTCGGTAAGCATGTCGTCACAAGGCATGGTCACGTGGAGGGGACTTGCATTTTAGCGCTTATGCACGCCAGTGGAGTTTTGTAAAGACTCGTGGATTGTTTCTGAGAGGTTCCAACAGGGAATAAAATATTGTTTCAATTCAGTCTTGAGAAGATCCTAAGACTAGGAGGTTGCGTAGCCATTGGAGAGAAGGGGGATCTACACCAAGTGGTATCAGAGCCTGAAAAAGATTTGAAGTTTTACTTAGTGTGTTAGGAAAATTTGAAGCGATGCCACCGAGGATACACACAGGACCACCTATGGAAAAACGTGGTGTAGGAAGAGAAATGAGAGAAATTTGTGAAAGATTGGAAGCAATGGAAGAAATTCAAAGAAGAATACATGCCACTAAAGATGTCAATGATGTAGAAAGTGAAGAAATAGAAGTTGAAGAAGCTATGGGGAATATGCGACTGAAGAATGCTTATTGAAGGATGTTGTAAAGCTGGGAACTAGAGAAAAAGTAGAAGTCCCAATGTATGAAGGTAACTTGGATGTTGAAGATTTATTGGACTGGATAAGATCCCTGAATAAGTATTTCGACTATGAGGATGTCGAGGAAGGAAGTAAGGTGAGACATGTTTTCACAGGATTAAAAGGACATGCAACATTGTGGTGGGATGAACTACAGGCAAAAAGAAGGAGTAAAGGCAACCCAAAGATAAAGAATTGGGACAGAATGGTAGCCAAATTGAAGGCTAAATTAATGCCTAGAGATTATTAGATAGGGTTGTTCAGAAAATTGTAGAACCTGAGACAGAGAGGTATGACAGTGAAAGAGTATGACTGAATATTAGGACTGGACAGAGAGAGAAGGATGATGAAAAATTTTCTAGGTATATAAATGGTTTGAGGTATGAAATTCAGGATAAAATCAGTATGATGACCTTGAGAACAATGGAATATGATTATTATATTGAACTGAAGGCAGAAGAAATGTTGGCCATAAACTAGAGTTAGCAGAACAAAAGAAGAGGATTAAATAGAGGTAAGGGAGTTGTTTATGATAAGACATCGAAAGATAAGGATGAGAATGAGAAATCATATGGTCGGTTTGAAAGAGGAGGAAGTTCCCAAAGAATATCGTTTGGTGGGAGAAATTATTTTCCTCAAGGAAGAGGAAGAAGTAGAGTAGGTGGAGTTAGGTGTTATGCTTGTAGAAAGACAAGACATATGTATTGGGAATGTCCTTAGAGGAAGAGAGAAGGAGGAGGAGAAGCACACATTTCAGAAGCCCAAAAGATTGTGGAAATAGAGGCAACAAAAGGAGGACAAAATAGTATGATGATGAAAGTTCTTCTAAAGCCAGAGAAAGAAATAGAAGACCTGGTTCAATGAACGAGGTTATTCAGTATTCCTTGTAAGAGAAAGGACAAATTTTGTAATATGGTTATAGACAATGGGAGTACTAATAATTTAGTATCAACAGAGATGGTGGAGAAGCTAAAGTTGGAGACAACTGCACACCCAATTCCATACAAAGTATTGTGGATGTAGAAAGGACATGAAGTAATGGTAAGTCAACAATACAAAGTTGAATTTAAGACAGGAGGCTATAAATATGAGATTTTGTGTGATATGGTTCCCATGGATGTCTATCATATTTTGTTGGGGAGACAATGGAAGTTTGATATAAATGTTTATTCATGATGGTAGAAAAAAAAATTATACTTTGGAAAAGAATGGGAGGACTCACATGTTACTGCCAATAGAAGAGAAGAAATAAAAGGAAGAAGCCAACATAAGAATACTTCTCATGAGTGGGAAGGAACTCTTCAAGGAGGTCAAGAAGGATCAAGAAATGCAATTTGTTGTAGTAAGAAAGCCGAGATTTATCCTTACCAATACTTATGTGGATGATTTACCTAAAGAAATCCAAGAATTGTTGGATAACTTTGCTGACATAGTAGTGGATGAGTTGCCTCATTCATTACCACCTATTAGGAGCATTAGCCACCATACTGACTTGATTCCATGAGCCATCTTTCCAAACAAAGCATCATATAGGTTGACACCCTGAGAAAATGAATAAGTTAAGAATCAAGTTTAGGAGTTGTTGGACAAAGGTTTAGTCAGGGAAAGTCTAAGCCCATGTGCAATGCCGACTATATTAAGTCAAAATAAAGATGGGGGATGGAGAATGTGTACATATTCTAGAGTTATCAGTAAGATCACCATCAGGTATAGATTTCCTTTACCCTAGATGGATGATTTGATGGATTGTTTGAGTGGAGCAAGTTATTTTTCAAAAATAGTCTTCAAGAGTGGATATCATCAAATAATAATGAGAGAGGGAGATGAATGGAAAACAACATTCAAGACAAATGAAGTTTGTATTAATGGCTAGTCATGCCATTTGGATTGAAAAATGCTCCAGGTACATTTATGAGGTTGGTGAATGAAGTATTGAAGGACTTCATAGGTAAATTTTTCATTGTATATCTATATGATATATTAGTTTTTAGTAAAGCAAAGGAAGAACATTTAAAGAACTTGACATTAGTGATGAGGAAATTGCAGCAAGAAAAGTTGTTAATAAATTTGAAGAAAAGTTCCTTTATGAAGATAGAGATCATATATTTGGGTTTTGTGATATCTTCAAATGAATTGAAGATGGATCTAGAAAAGGTGAGAGCAATCAAAGAATGGTCGTCACCCAAGAGCATATTTGAGGTGAGAAGTTTCCATGGTTTAGCAAGTTTTTAAAGAAAGTTTATCAGAAATTTTAGTGGTATATGTGCACCCATGATGGATACTGTGAAAAATAAACATAATCTTATAATTGGATAGAGGACGCTCAGAAAGGATTTAGAGTATTGAAAAACAAGATAACAAAACAACCAGTTCTGGTTTTACCATATTTTGGGAAGACATTCTAGGTGAGAAGTGATGCAAGTGGGATAGCCATTGGAGCAGTTTTGAGTCAAGATAATAGGCCAGTTGCTTATTTCAATGAAAATTTGAATGATACTATGGAGAAATATTCAACATATGACAAAGAATTTTATGCAGTGATTCAAGCTTTGAAAAAATGGATACATTACTTAATTCCAAGAGAATTTGTCTTGTATAGTGATAATCAAGATTTGCAATTTATTACTAGGCAAGAGAAGTTGAATTAGAAACATGCTAAGTGGGTAGAATTCATGAAAAATTTTACTTTTGTCATTAAACATATTTCTGGAAGTGCTAATAAAGTTGCAGATGCTTTGAGTAGGGGAAATTTGGTTGTATAGGAATTTGAAGTGAAGACCTTAGGGTTTGAGCACGTTAAGGAAATGTATAAGGAAGATCCAGATTTTAAGGAGGCTTATGAAGCATATGTAAATCCTTTGTTGAGGGATATCTACTTATGGTCAAAATATTTTATTTAGGATGGACTATTGTTTAAAGGAATTCAATTGTGCATGCTAAGATGTTCAATGAGAGATATTTTGTTGAAAGAAAAACATAGTGGAGGTTTAGCTGGACATTTTGGTCAAGATAAAACATTTGCACAACTGAGTAGTTTGTATTATTGTCCAGATATGAGGGCATATGTGAAGAAATTTGTATACCGATGTAATATTTTTCAACATACAAAAGGGAAGAGACAAAACACTAGTTTGTATCATCCATTGCCCAATCCAAAAAGGCCTTGGGATGCAATTAGTATGGATTTTGTATTGGGATTACCTAAAACCCAGAAGGGAAGTGATTCTATATTTTTTTTGGAAGATAGATTTTCCAATATGGCACGTTTCATACCATGCCAGAAAAAAAAATGATCCTACACACATAGCCAATTTGTTTTTCAAAGAAGTTGTGAGATGTCATGGATTGCCGAGAAGCATAGTTTCAAACAGGGATACTAAGATTGTGGGACACTTTTGGGGGACTCTATGGAAGAGGCAACAAACCAATTTATATTTTAGTTCTTCATATCATCCTTAGACAGAAGGACAGACCAGAGTAGTGAACAAGAGTCTGGAAACTTTGTTAAGGAGTTTAATCATTGAACAAGGTCATCAGTGGGATCAGATTCTAGCATAGGCATAATTTGCATTTAACAATTCAATTAATAGAAGCACTGGAAAAAGTCCATTCAGGATAGTATATGGAAGATAGTTGAGAGGGGTTGCATAATTTAGAGAATTGAAACATGATGAATTCAGAAGTGCTGGAGCGGAAGCTTTTGCTATAGAAATGCAAAGACTTCATGATCAAGTTAGGAGGAAAATACATGATAGTAATCAAAAGTATAAGGAAAGATTTGATAAGAAAAGAAGGGAAGTTTAATTTGAAGTGGGAGAGGAAGTTTTATCTTATTTGAGGAAAGAAAGGTTTCCAAGAGGTACATATAATAAATTTAAGATGAAGAAGATAGGACCATGCAAGATCCTTAGAAAATTTGCAGCAAATGCTTATGAAATTGAGTTACCGAACAATGTTGGGATATCACCTATATTCAATGTTGCATATTTATATCCTTATAACAAAGATGACATAGGAGGATTGGATGATCAAGAAGAGATTCAGTGGGAAGAACAAATGCCTATGCTAGAAAAACCTCAGATGGGGAAAATTTTAGAAGGAAGAGTTGGAAGGAAAACTAGACCTGATATTTTGAAACATGGAAAAATAGTGCGAGAGCTCATAGACAGAAGTCCATGAATATTTTGTCTGGAGGAGTATGATGTAGGAGCATCACTATCACATCAAAAGGAATCCAACATAGAATCAAAATCGACACCTCAACACATTGAAGGAGCCAAAACTGACCTTAATCAACTTGGTAGCGGTGTGAATATTTATTTTTATTTTTATTGTTAATCAATTAGTTGTCTGTAAAGTCGGGCCACCATTTGAAAGGACAAAACCATTGTAAATCCTTTGGATGACTGTAATGTATTACATGTGTGGGATATCAACCCTGATTAGTCATTAGGTTGCATTTATTGAGTAGGTAACCTATTGAACAATATGTAATAGTATTTAGATAGGAGGATGGAGAGCAAAGAGGCTTTGGGTCCTTAGACAAGTTTCAGTTTGTTTCTATACAAGATAGTCACTATAATGATGTTTTCTTTGAATTCAATAGAATAGAGGAAATTGACCCAAATACACAGTGTTGATCTTGTTTATAGTTTGACCATGTTGTTATGTGTTTGTGAATGTATGATGTTCAAAGTGAGTGAATGGATGAATAATTGAATGAGTTCAATTGTTTCTCTTCTGTAATATTATGTGAAGAAGCCTTTTTCGACTTGAAGATGAGAAGAGATAGCGGGGAATTTTTTTATGCAGAGAGTGCATATTGACTGCAAGGATTGTGTATAGAAACAATCTTATGTTAAATTTTGAAAGCTCAGGAGGTTTAGTGCAGAGTATGCCAGGAGGGTGTCAGAACTCCTTTTGAAGAAGACACAGAGTGCAAGTGTGTGCTAAGGGGTGAGATTTAAATTTTATTTACCAGAATCTCAAGAGGAGTAGCGGTTTAAGTCTCGAGAGGAGAAACACTTAGAAAAGTTTCTAAGTTTCAAAGAGTTGAAGAGCTCAAAGGTGAAGCACAGAAAATTGAAGTTCGAAAAAGGAACAAATACATAGGATTGAGCGGGATAAATCCTCCAGATAATAAGTTTGAAGTTTGGATAAGATCGAGGGTCAAGATTCGTTTAGAAGGATCTGAGATCTTTCAAGCCATTAGATCTCGGTGAAGCAATGCACTGGTTAGTCGTGAGGAGTCATCGAAATTTTGCAAAACCAAAATATTTGGAAGAAGTAAAGTGAAATTCACGAAATCATGAAATGTGAAATCACAAAATCATTAGGATCGTCTATTGAAAGGAGACACGTGGCAAGAGATTAGCATTTTGTTGACTTGCAAATTCAAATGGTCAAAGGGCATAGTCGTGAGAACTCGCGAAATACCAAATTGCAAAATGATTGTGGCCATTCATTAAGGTAGGACACATAACAACAAATTAGAATTTCGTTGAATCGTGACTTGGGAAGTTGCAGGTAGTAGTTGCGAAAACTACTGAAACGCGAAATCATGACTTGATCACAGTCATTCGCTGGAGAGTGGTTGTGGATCGTTGATCTGATCTGAATATTTTGGAATTTTGGGCATTGAGAGTTCGAAGGTAGGAGAGTTGGCTGATCCATATATCCGATACGCAAAATCATGATGCACCTATTTGGTAAGCATGTGGTTACAAGGCATGGTCACATGGAGGGGACTTGCATTTTAGCGCTTGTGCACGCAAGTGGAGTTTTGTAAATACCTGTGGACTGTTTCTGAGAGGTTCCAGCAAGGAATTGAAGACTGCTTCAATTTAGTCTTCAGAATATCCTAAGACTGGGAGGTTGCATAACCCTTGGAGAGAAGGGGGATTTGCACCATGTATATGTTTATTTTTGTAGCTTCAAGAAGGTATTCTCAAATGACCCTAGGTTTTGGGCATGTGGGAATCATCATGGGCACACCATCAAACTTTTGGGTTGGTGAAAACCCTCTTACATTTGAGTGAGGGATTCATGGGTTTGATGATGGGATTTGTGGGATTATGTTGGGTTTTCACACCTAAAAGGAAAACCTAATTTGATGTTCAATTGCATAGGTGCTTCTATGTTGACCCCTAGGATTTGTATATAAAGGAGAGAGGCCATTGTGACATTACATATCATATAGAGTGTGACATTACATATCATGTAGAAGTGATGATCTCAACAAAGGTAAAGTATACAAGGTGGCGAATGTGGCCCAAGAGAGATAAGCGAAGAAGGTTGCATGTGTGGAGCGAATGTTTTCATACCATAAGTGGTTTGTAGGAGTAAAAAGTGTGTATATATGTGGGTTTCATACAGATGAATCACGTATAGAGTATACACAGTTTGGAGGAGATAAAACAATGTATGTATATGGGTTTCTAGTTGGTGAATCACGTATTTGAAGTTTATGGGATGGTACAAATATGTACAAGTTGAAAGGCGACATCAGCAGGCCGTAAACATGGTCCAAAATATATTCGTGTTTAGAGGATATTTCCAAATATTTTTAAGGTTTTATTTTCTTATTTGTATGGTTATTGGAGAAGAAGGTTGTTCTTAGTTTTGGTGACTTTGGAGGACAAGGTTGTGCTCTGATTTTGGTGATATTGTATTGGCTACTAGAGCTAGATTTTCCCTCAGGATTTTTGATGATAACAATATTATAGAGCCAAAATTGTGTCTCATGTGTATTGATGATTCATCTATGATATTTTGTGTTTCTTCTACATATGTTTTCAGTCAATAATTTTCAATGAAGAATTGTTTAGTGATAAAAGCTAGGGTGTTATGGTTGGTTCACTAGGAACCAATTTAACATATACGAAAATTAGTCTCATGGAGTTTCATGTGAAAATTGACATGGTATTAGAGCTTGGGAACTGAAGAGAAGGGTATCATCTTGAGAAACATTTAGATACAACACTGGATGAGTTCTTTTCTTGTTCTTGTTCTTTTTATGGGCATGTCAGAGGTGAAAAATCTAAGGGAGTTGAGGAATTAGCTGTGAGAGGTGGCTGTTAACTCCCAAAATAGCACCGTCATTTTGGTCGGGTTTTATGGTGGATATCATGGCTATCGGTAGCGTCCTCAAGTTACTTTTGAGTTTTTATAGCTGAGAAAAATTTTACATTTTGGTTTGACTTAGAAATAATTTGGATTGTAAAGTCTTCTTTTTCAAAATTGATATTTTTACTTTCCACAGCTAACTTGTTTTCAAAGGTTCATTATGCGCTGTGGAAAGTGCCCACTTTCAACAGCTAAGGAGATCATTTCATCAGTTGGCGTGCTGTTGAAAGTGTCAAATCTTAAAAGGTTCTTAAAATCAGTTCTCGGGTGGCACGCTGTCAAAGATACATGCTTTCAACAGCTAAGGAGGGTCTTCTACAAAGTGGTGCGCTGTGGAAAGTGTATACTTTCCGCAGCTAACAGGGGCTTACAAAGAGGCGCGCTGAGGAAAGTCAAGATTATCAACAACTAACAGAGGTTGTACTCCCAGGTTAGCAACATCAGATCAAATCTTTGTTTCCATATCAGACATTTTTCACAAAGGATCATTTAGGGTTTTGAATTGCAAATGGAAAAATGATACTTAAAATTGCAGGGAACTTTTCAATCCCTTCCTGAGCTCCAAATTAAGATATAACAACACCAATGGAAAGATGAGATTCTTTAGATGTCGATCGACTATTCATATAAGAAAAATAGATTTTTTATGACCAAGAAATTCGATTTTGAAAATCTGTCCGCTTTCAACAGCGCATAAGGCAGAATTTTGGCTAGTTAGCTGTGGAAAGTGGCTGCTTTCAACAGCGCAGGAGCAGATTTTTCAGGCAGGTGCGCTGTGGAAAGCCTGTAACGGCCAGAATGTTATGATTTTCGCCCAGATCTGAAATTTCTGAATTAAAAGTAGGTAAAACCTTTTGAACTAGACAGGTGGTGGATTATTCCATCAAATCTAAAGGCCATTCTTGAAGATGAAAGTCAAAAGGGGCATTTTTTACTAGATTTAGTGATTTTCAAAGGCAAAATGATAGGGATTTTTGGCACACATCATCAAATTCGAATTCCACTTTCAAGGGAGCAGATCAAAGAGCCTTGGAAGGCTAGGCTACACTTCATCAACTTTCAATTAATGTTTGAAGACCAAAAGATAGAGGTTGACCTCATCTTGAGGATCTCTCCTTATCTTTTGTGAATTAGTTTTGACTTTCTATTTTTAGAATATCAGATCCATTGTTTTAGGATCTGAAATTGATTGTAAGGGGCTATAAAGCCAAAGACATTTGGAGTTCTAGAGGTTCGATTTTGGATAGAGTAATTGGCTATTGTACTCAGACCTTGTTATGTTAATACAGATCACAGGTTTCTTTCAATTTTGATTGTCAGCCTTCCATCTTTCTTCTGCATTATTATCTGTGTTGTCAAGATTTGAATGGCTGTCATCCCATTGTTTAGCTCATAGCCTGATAATAATTCTTTTGATTGTCTCTTAGACCCTGCTTTGCACTGGTTTAGTTACAATTTGTTCTCCACCCACTTTAAAGCTACTTGCTGATTAGTCAATCTTTGAGAGCACTGTCTATTTGTTTATCATTCTCATGTCTGGATGCTATAAGCTGTATTGAGTTGTCCCATTGATCCACATTCACAAAATACAAAACATTCTTTTCTTAAGTTACCAAGCACCTTTGGTCTACAACCACAAAGGGTTTCTTGGGGTGATAACAAAATGGCGCCGCTGCTGGGGAGCGAGTTCAGAAGATTATCTTCCTGGGAGAACGACAAGCAGATCTATTTCTTGATGATAGACAAGGAATAGACACTATATCGGTTGTAATCATCTATCTGGCGACTCCATGAAGGACGAATTCAGTGGCGACTCCATTGTTCCGAAAATTGTTGGTGACTCCACTGGTATGATATGAACAGGATCTTAGCCAAGAGGTATGCATTCTGTGATTTTTCAAGCATTGTTGGTTTTCCTAATCAAGTACCTACTAGAGATGAATGGGAGAACAGTCTTCCAAGATTTCATGGTGATGAGTGGGAAGTGCCAGCTGAACATTTGCTGGATTTCCATGAATTCATTGACCGGCTTGAAATTGTACATGAAGATGTCAAAATTAAGCTTTTTAAGTTTTCTTTAGAGGGAATTGGTCTTGACTGGTGCCGGTCTCTTCCAGATGCAAGTATCAGCTCTTTAGCAGAGTTTCATTCTACTTTTCATGTGTTTTGTAAAGATCATTTCTCGTCTAATCTTCTTTTTCCTGATTGTTGTCATGAATTTAATCTCTCGAAATTAGAACTTCAGGAAGAGTATGCTGCTGAAGAAAATACTCTTCATCATGATCAGGAGATAAATGATTCACACTATGACAATCTTAATGATGCTTTTGACACCATATCAAACGCATCTACTGTTGTTAGTTGTCATGAAGATCAGGTTTTTATCTCTGAAAACCTTGAAGATGTTGAACAGGCTGATAGATTTACAAGTGACAGTTTCAGATCTGCAGAGGTTAAGGAGGACAACCTACCATTTCCAGATTTGCAAGCATTGTCTAATTTTCTGCTTCCCAGACTTGAATCTGCAGCATATGTTATAGGCAGCCCACATCTTCCAGACTTGCAGAAAAAGGAAATTCGCAGCAGATATGAAGAAGAAGGCGAGGATCTGAAAGGTCCAGATCAGCAGTCTGTCTTATATGATTCTCCAACAAATTTCGAGCAGCCTACATTCAACATTGAGACCAGTGAAGGCAGCTAGCAGCAATTTCTTTCTCAGTTCGACCGACAACGAGGAGAGGTATTTCATCATGTTTTTCATGATCCTATTGCTGATTTTCTGGAATCCACGAACAATATGAGTGTTAAAATATTCTTTATAGATGGAAGCTGGTCTGATCACCTGTTCGAGCCTCTTTCCTACATGTTATGGCTTCCATTGTTGTTTGAGTCAAGATCAAAGATGCCTGTAAATCACAATCTGACATGGCTGCATTGGAAGTATGCTGTTACTTGATCAATATACATCTATTGGTTAGATGTAGGAATAGATAGAAAAATAAGCTCTTCATACGAGCAGTTAGATATTTTTCACTTTAGTTGTTATTGAATAAACAGAGCAGGCTGCATGAAAGCTACAGGTTTGTAGAGGTATCAGTGCTAAAGACTTAATGACTCCATACCTAAAAACGCACTAGTATTTTGATCGGTATTATCATCACTCTTCAAATGATTATTGTTTTCCTCAGTTTCTTTCCATCGTCTTCAGCTCTATATTGTCCATCAAGCTCCTGATAGATTATGATTATTCCAGATCCTTATGACATTGCCATGACCTGCATTCCGAAATTCTTGTTAGTATCGCTTAAAACAACTTGGGACTGCATGTTTTTTCTGGGGTTCTCATGAAACTGGCAAAATGCTGCAGCAGAGGAAATTAGATTTGAATTGGGTCGCTCTTTAAAAGTGATAAACTGTGCGCAACTAGTAACAAGAGAAAACAGTAATGAGACAAGATCTAGCATTTGCTCTGTGTTTAAAGATGCCCAATCAAGCAAGGGATAAAAACATTTTGTCTGAGCTGTCTCTTCAGTGTCTTCTTCTGCTGACCAAGAAGATAGCATTGAAGGTAATATCTCTGATGCTAGCGAATTTGAGGTTTGTTGCATCTGCCTTGATCAATTGTGTACCATTGAGGTTCAGGACTGAGTCCATCAAATGTGTGCTCTCTGTACTCTAACACTCTGTTGTCACAATAAACCTAATCCTACCTCAGTGTATTCTCCTCCTCTAGCTTGCCCTTTATGTCGCAGAAGCATAGCTCATACACAAAAAGAGGTCATCAGAGTGGGAGAGACAGGTAGCTTCTTACCTGTTCGATCATCGCCACTTTGCACAGGCATGGAGCTATTATTCCCATCAAAAACTGAAGAAGGATAAGCATACTTTGACGTGAAACTCAAATAGCCCATAAATCTCTCATCCAGACGTGCTATCAGATCTCCAGGTCCGTTCAAGATGGCTACGAATAGGCGAAACTCCAGTATGACAAGCAGATTCATCATCCAGATAACTAAGGGTGCAGAATGACATGGAGGCCAATCCGGCAAATGTGGCATGCGTGAATTCGCAACGCTGTTCACTGCAATAGACTATAAGCCATATTCAGAGTGGAAAGAACGTTTTCTCCGTAGTCTGGAAGTTGAAACTGGAAGTGCAAATGGGCACGAGGAAAATGATAGGCAGGCTGGCCGGCAGGCACCGGTTGCTTCTACTTTTGGTATTTCAGATACAGCAGCTGGTAGCTTGAATTCAGAAAACATTAAAAATGAACCTGGACATGCATGTTCTGTCAGTCAAGTAGAGGAGATGGATGTCGGCCCAAATTCTACACCAGACGAAGCATCCGTGCAACTGCCGGTTCAAGATGAGGTTGTCCAAGCTGCAAGCAATGAATTAGCTGAGAAAAGCAATGAAGATTCTAGAGAAAACACTATTGATCCTACATTTTTGGAAGCACTTCCAGAGGACCTTCACGCAGAAGTTCTAGCTTCTCAGCAAATTCAAACTACACTAGCTACACACCAGTTGATGAGCAATACCAGGTTTTCATCAACCACAGGGGACCCGACATCCTATGGGTTGCGCGTATTCCTGGACAAGGAGGAACTGCGCACGAGAAATACCGTCTGCCCTGCAATCCGAGGAGCCATTAGCAGTGCCTCTGTTCACATTGCCTTTTTTCTGAGAATTATGCAGGGCTTGTTACTTGTTCAACGTCAGAGAAAAAAGTCGATTTAACATCTTTGCAGCGGCATCTCCTTCGTGATTTGCTGTGCAAAGATATGGACATCCCGAATACCGCCATTGGTAAGACTATTTTACGAAATAGTCTAAAAGGGTTACAAGTTTTGATTGTTTTGGACGACGTGGATGACAGGGAGAAAATAAAAAGTGTATTGGATATTAATGCTGTGGAACCTGGTAGTCTGATCTTCATAACTTCTCGTGACAAAGACATACTCAGGATCTCTTCTTCAAATACTTTATTGTATGATGTAAAGCCATTGCAGCGAAACCATGCCCAAGAGTTGTTCTGCCGCCATTCTTTCCGTCAATCAAATCCATTAGAAGGATACAAAGATTTGGAGGAGGAGTTTTGGAAAATTTGTGAGGGATTGCCTCTCTGTTTAAAGGTTTTGGGGGAACAACTAGCAGGCAAGATGGACAGAACGTATTGGAAGCGACGGTTGGAAATATTCTCTCAAGGACTGCCACTGACTGAAGCAGACAGTGTAATTAATACACTGAAATGGAGTTACAAAGCTGAGAATAATTGTACAGATGAACTTTTTGTTGTATTGGAGCTGAATGAATGGAGTTTGGCCAGTAATTGTAAAATAACTAATTTGATGGACAAAGTGCAAAATCTGTCTTTTCTTTTGATATCATGTCTGATGAATTAGATAAGTTTGTTGAACAGTTGCAGAAACAAAATGAAGAATGGATGTTGGCTCTCTGTATCAAGATGAAGAGCAGTCCGAGGTAGTGCTCTCTGGCCCAAATAGTAAGTTGGATGCATCAACAAAAGCTGAGATTTCAGGTGCATCAAGACAGCTGGACATTGCAAAATCTATTTCTGGACAGGATGCAAGTGATGATAAAGGACGGCCAGGGCTTCATAAGGATACCATTGCCATGGGAGAAGGCAACGAGCAAGATGTGATCTTGGAAGATAATATGAAGGATGGAGGCACTGCAGATAGGGAGACTATTGCTGAAGAACATGTAACGAGTACAAAAATATCAGACAGGGATACTAACAATTCAACTAAGGGTACTACAGGGAATGTCCATACGCCACAACACCTCAATGTCAGAAGCACTGATAACCCTTATTTCCAACCAGTTATTGGCATGATAGTAAATGAAACTCAGTGAATGGATCATGGTGGCCTCCTGTTGGAAACACTTTCCCAGTGTTTATGGCTCCCCAGGCCTCTTCTGGAAGAACAGATCCACCACCTGCAGAGAGATATTCTTTTTGCACAAGTGTTTGGCCAAGTAGGATTGGTTACTTATTTTATCGGAAATAAACTGTTTAATGCCAAAGATGGAAAATTCAACTTGTCCATAGCTTATTGAAGTGTATCACATCTATTGAAAGCTTGAAGGAGATCGAAGATTGCTGAGGATTTATTTGATAAAAGATCTGAAATACTTTGTATCTGAGGGTGCTCAGCTTTTGATATCCTTACTGGGATTATCCACTGAATAGCAACAAGAATATGTTGTTGCTTTGCTTTCTATTTTATCTATGGAAGTTGACAGCTGTTGTTGGAATACCTCCTCTCGTGCAACCGTTGGAAACAGGCTCTGTTAAAGCAAAAGAAGTTGCTGCATTCATTTTCAGAGATATGGTGTGATGGAATTTCATAGAGAAGGGAAACTTTTTGCTTCTGTAGGTGATGACAAACTTGTCAAGATTTGGAATGTTGATTCCTGGCATTGAACAAAAACTATACACTCTGAAAATAGGTATCATTACAGGCTGGTGTGTGTTGGGCTGCAACTTCTCCTCTGCATCTGTTTTGGGCACCTCTGTCTTCACTGGTATGCCATTTACAGGCATGGCATCAAGTTCTATGTGACCTGGTTGGCTGAGGTGGCTCTCCTTGCAATCTTGTTGTTCTGTTTACTATGACAGATTTAATGCGCTTAGGGCTTTTCATCTATTGAAGGATCTTATCCTTTTTCTATCTGAAGGTCCCTCCGTGTGGGATATTAATTGCAACTGCAGATCGGGATTTCAAGATTTGTTAGTATATCTCCTAAAAATCCTCGTGGAGGGGCGCATGAAATACAGATCTTTTGTTTAGGTCATAGAAACTTTGTGTCTTGTATATCATTTTTGGGTGGACAAGCAGATGGTAACGAACTTATAGTCTCAGGGGGTGGTGATACGACAATAAGTTATATGTTTATGGCACTACATGACTGGACAACTGCATTTCTTCTGCTGTTACAGACCTATCAGTCTCTTCTGATAGTTCAGTGGTTGCTGTGGCGATCGAAAGGTTCTATGGGGTACTGCTTTTAAGTTGTAATTTTCAGTCAAGGAAACTGGTGCTACTTGAGAAAATTAGTTTGCCAGAAAACTTCATGCCAACAAGTCTAGCATTTGACAATTCCTACCACTTGTGGATGATTACTGGAGCTGCTGAGGTAGTACGACCAGATAGTATGAATGCAGCTGAGTCAGAGGCCAAGGGATCAGTAGTAGCTACTTCTGCTATCACCTGTGTTAGAGTCATTGGCCTTTCTCATGCTGGATCCGACAACCTACTCAAGTCAACAGTACTAGATGATTCTGCTGTTCCAGGGGGTAATAAACTACTCAAAACTCTTCAAGGAGACCATGAACCAGTTGCAATTACTCGGGATCATGGAGCATCTGTGGTGTGTTATGCTGATGGAATAATGGATCTTTACTTAGGCTGTTATGTGACTGTTACAGGTTGAAATACATCATGATGAAGTTACAAGTCGGGGGCCTCTTCCAAGAAGCTGTGAATCCATTTGCAGTAATACAGGTAATTGAAATTTTGAAATTTTCGGTGGTTTAGGCGAGCCCGGGTGTGTGCTCATTAACCACCGAAAAGACTAAATGACTCCATGCCCAATGCTAAAGGCTACTGAAACTACTAGGTTCTTGGTCACCTCACAGGGAGATGCCCATCCCAGTTGGAGCCAAATGTTAACTCCCAAAATAGCACCGGCATTTTGGTCGGGTTTTATGGTGGATATCATGGCTATCGGTAGCGTCCTGAAGTTGCTTTTGAGTTTTTATAGATGAGAAAAATTTTAGATTTTGGTTTGACTTAGAAATAATTTGGATTGTAAAGTCTTCTTTTTCAAAATTGATATTTTTACTTTCCACAGCTAACTTGTTTTCAAAGGTTCATTATGCGCTGTGGAAAGTGCCCACTTTCAACAGCTAAGGAGATCGTTTCATCAGTTGGCGCACTGTTGAAAGTGTCAAATCTTAAAAGGTTCTTAAAATCAGTTCTCGGGTGGCGCGCTGTCAAAGATACATGCTTTCAATAGCTAAGGAGGGTCTTCTACAAAGTGGTGCATTGTGGAAAGTGTATACTTTCCGCAGCTAACAGGGGCTTACAAAGAGGCGCGCTGAGGAAAGTCAAGATTATCAACAACTAAAAGAGGCTGTACTCCCGGGTTGGCAACATCATATCAAATCTTTGTTTCCATATCAGACATTGTTCACAAAGGATCGTTTAGGGTTTTGAATTGCAAATGGAAAAATGATACTTAAACTTGCAGGGAACTTTTCAATCCCTTCCTGAGCTCCAAATTAAGATCTAACAACACCATTGGAAATCTGATATTCTCTAGATGTCGATCGACTATTCATATATGAAAAATGGATTTTTTATGACCGAGAAATTTGATTTTGAAAATATGTCCGCTTTCAACAGTGCAGAAGGCAGAATTTTGGCTAGTTAGCTGTGGAAAGTGGCTGCTTTCAACAACGCAGGAGCAGATTTTTCAGGCAGGTGCACTGTGGAAAGCCTGTAACGGCCAGAATGTTATGATTTTTGCCCAGATCTGAAATTTTCGAATTAAAAGTAGGTAAAACCTTTTGAACTAGACAGGTGGTGGATTATTCCATCAAATCTAAAGGCCATTCTTGAAGATGAAAGTCAAAAGGGGCATTTTTGACTAGATTTAGTGATTTTCAAAGGCAAAATGATAGGGATTTTTGGCACACATCATCAAATTCGAATTCCACTTTCAAAGGAGCAGATCAAAGATCCTTGGAAGGCTAGGCTACACTTCATCAACTTTCAATTAATGTTTGAAGACCAAAAGATAGAGGTTGACCTCATCTTGAGGATCTCTCCTTATCTTTTGTGAATTAGTTTTGACTTTCTATTTTTAGAATATCAGATCCATTGTTTTAGGATCTGAAACTAATTGTAAGAGGCTATAAAGCCAAAGACATTTGGAGTTATAGAGGTTCGATTTTGGATAGAGTAATTGGCTATTGTACTCAGACCTTGTTATGTTAATACAGATCACAGGTTTCTTTCAATTTTGATTGTCAGCCTTCCATCTTTCTTCTGCATTATTATCTGTGTTGTCAAGCTTTGAATGGATGTCATCCCATTGTTTAGCTCATAGCCTGATGATAATTCTTTTGATTGTCTCTTAGACCCTGCTTTGCACTGGTTTAGTTACAATTTGTTCTCCACCCACTTTAAAGCTACTTGCTGATTAATCAATCTTTGAGAGCACTGTCTATTTGTTTATCATTCTCATGTCTAGATGCTATAATATATATTGAGTTGTCCCATTGATCCACATTCACAAAATACAAAAACATTCTTTTCTTAAGTTACCAAGCACCTTTGTTCTGCAACCACAAAGGGTTTCTTGGAGTGATAACAGTAGCTATAGTAAAAGTTGTAGGTGGAAACATATTATATGGTCTCTAGTTTGAGACATGGAACAAACTATCCAAATGAGTATTTATGGAATATTGTAGCTCAGTGTTGTGGTAGGTTTGGAGTTTTGGTGGATTGGTAGAGAGACCAAATCATAAAAGTATGTTGTGTGGAATATTTCCGATCATATGGATGGTATTATAGTGACTTGTCATAATGATTTACAATGGGTGCAACTCATATGCTTTGGAACATAAGACATAGTTTTGTGTGTATCACAGGTTGATGAGATAGAGTCTTCATTGGGTTGGAGAGTTTCACAATGTCAAGGTATGACGATGTATGTGATATTTAACCTCGGAGGATGAGAACATTGTAGAGATGAGCTACAAATGTCTAGAGTGGACTAGAATGACTCTCCATCTCTATCTTGGGACTATTCATATGAGGACGCAAGATTAGTGTTAGAACATGCAGAAACAAAGAGATTTTGGTGACTCAGGTGATGAAATTGGGATAAGTTCATTCGATGGTCATGACTTGGGGAAGTAGGATGATTTCCTTGGAGGATTGTATGTTTCTTATATAGTGGTATCCATCGAAACATGAAAGGGGCACAATATTTGCTCATGATTTTCATAGTGTTTAATGTAGGTATGTACGAGGAGCATGGTAGGAGGACTAGTCATGTAGTACATGGATCTAGAGTAGTGATATTCCAGATGGAGTTAGGTGGTGTGTTGCAAGTGGAAAATATGTTATGAGTGCCAATATTTTTTTCTCATCCTCAAGGATTGATAAGTAGGGATATGCAGTGTTTCTCCAGGATCGACATGTGTTATTGGATGTTGAGTTGGTAGGTATTTCTAGCTCTTGGGAAGATTTTGTGCATGGGATCTATGCATGAGATATTTTTCCAGGGTTTTATAGGATATGGAATAGATTGGTGTCCAGGGAGGATGTAAATGATAGATGAGGAGGAAAAGGTGACCCAGCCAATGGTGAGGCATGCAGTTCTGCCAGTGGTGAGTCAGGAAACTCTACTAGTAGTGCAGATTCAGAGGGAGTAGGTATCTCCACCAATGATAAAAAATCAAAGAGTCTAATTTCAGAGGGAGTTAGTGAATTTAGAGGGATTTTGAATTCAAGAGGGAGTCAGGAGACTCAGTGAGAATCAAAAATTCATAAGGATTTCCCCCTCAAGATCAGGTGGGAGAGAGAAATATTCCAGGAATGGAAAGTAGGTCTCATGAGTTAAGGAGGCCATACATGAGGTTTAAAGGTAGGAGGATTATACTATTTGCGTGCCATCCATGGAGGATCCATTTGTTTCAGGAGGTTTTTCTACAGTGACATAGGGGGTATCCAATTAGGAGGATTGGAGAGTAGTTGTGGTAGAGGATACAATATGGGAGACAAATCTACTTCCAGGTGATCATGGAGGATGGAATGCCTCCCTCACCAAGAGGGAGTGTTGATTTTCTTGTAGCATTAGGAGGCATTCCCACTTGTTGAGTGTGGTGAGAATAACTTCCTCGCTAAGAGGGAGTGTTTATTTTTGTAGCTTCGGGTAGGTATTCTCACATGACACTAGGAGTTGCGCATGTGGGAATCATCCTAGGATCCACATAAAAAATTAGTTTTGGTGAAAACCCTCTTGTATTTGAGTGGAGGATTCATGGGTTTGATGATGGGATTTTTGGAATTATGTTGGGGATTCACACCCATAAGGAAATCCTAATTTGATGTTGACTTGTGGAGGGAATTCTATGTTTACTCCCGGGACTTCTATATAAAGGAGATAGGTCATTGTGAAATTACATATCATGTAGGGTGAGTGGAGACATGATGGAGCTAGCATGAGTGAGTCTTCACTTGTTCTAGGAATATTGGTGATGTCAGAAAAGGAAAATTCTGCAAGGTGGTGAATCTGGCCCAAGAGAGAGAATCAAAGGAGGCCACATGTGTGGAGTGAATGTTTTTCATACCATATGCGGTTTGCAGGAGAATGAAGCATGTATATACATGGGTTTTATATGAATGAATCACATATAGGGTATACATGGTTTGCAAGAGAGAAAACAGCATATGTACATGGGTTTCTAGTTGGTGAATCATGTATCTCAAGTTTCTGGGAAGGTACAGATCCATACAGGTTGATAGGTGATGTTAGCAGGTCGTACAAGTGGTCTACAATAGATTCATGTGCAGAGGATATTTCTAGATATTGTTGAGGTTTATTTTTCTTATTTGTATGGTTATTGGAGAAGAAGGTTGTTCTTATTTTTGGTGGCTTTGAAGGACAAGGTTTCCCTTAGATTTGGTGATATTGTAATGGCTGGGAGGTTTTTTTTTTCCCTTGGGATTTAAAATGATAAGAATATTACATAACTAAAATTGTTTCTCATGTGCATTGATGATTAATCTCTGATATTTGTTTTTTCCATTGCATATGTTTTCAATTAATAATTTTCATCGTAGAATTATTCAGTGATAATAGTTAGGGTGTTATTGTTGGTTCACTAGGAATCAATTTCGTAGATATGGAAATTAGTAGCATAGAGTTGCATGTGAAAATTAACACTATAGTGGGGTTCAAGATTCCTAGGAAAGTCCATATATAGGTGTTGTCTAATGTGCTACAAATAGAAGGGGTACCAATAGGGGTTACAAGGGTGTCCAACAATGTGAGCTTAAAACCTCTTGTATTTCTTGCGTATATGCTTACCTGATCATGAATTTATGCACTGAACAATAGATCACTGTAGTTTAAAGACATTAGAACATGTATCTACACTAAAAAATATTTACCCACTATTCTTTCCCATGAAAATGATCTAATTCCACTTGTTATGCAGTTGGTTATGTTATATTGAGTAGAAACATAAATATTACATAAATTACCAATGGAACAACACAATATAGAGAATAAAACACCAAAATGATACCTTTATTGAAACAAGAGAAATTTTCACTTACCTCTTCGAGGGGGAAACCTCCAATAGAGAAGTTCTCTATTACAATAATTCTCAATACAAAGACTTCTCATCCCCTTGACTCCTATTTTTACTAAATCTATCCTACCTAAGAAAAATCTAGAGGAAGATCTTTCTAGATGTGGAAGATTCTATTATGTCTTCTTATATTTGACTTATGATCCTTTTTACGAGGATTTATTTATCAATATTGACCTTTATTACATGGAAAATTTAGTATTATACCTACATGAGGGGTTCGGGAGGTTAGGTCCCTAACACATTGCATAGTTGCAATGTGTGTCTTCATATATTTGTGTGGAACGTCAAATTTTTCAATATCCTACCAAGGAAGACCTGGACCTCATGGTGAGATAGATATACATGAATTTTTTGGTGTAGGATTGTCTAGAGACGTTGGAAATACAACATCTACAAGTGGTTTTTTTTTTAACTTATTTTTTGGAACAATCAATTGATTGAGCAAGAGGAATGTCGTAGTTGCATTATCAACTACAATTGTTGACTACATGGTAGCCACTCATGGGTTTAAGAAATCTATATCATTACAAATATTATGTTTATGTATTGGTTTTGTTCAGAAAGTAGCGAGAAGAGTATGGTAGCTAAAGTGTGATTTTTTGGAAAAACAAGTGATAGCTAAAGAGTGATTTTTTTGGAAAAACAACTGAGAGCTAAAGTGTGATTTTTCTCGAAAAAAAATTTTCTTATCATTCCAATAAAAATCATATCGATATATAGTACCATTTTGTTAGAGACATGGTTGAACAGAACAAAGTATTGTTGGAGAAGGTTGAGAAATTGAATAATTTTATAGATTCATTGATAAATTCTACTCATAATGAAAATTTCTCTTGGTGTAGAGAATCAATGAACATTACTACCCATAAAAACTAATTATATAAATTCTTTCACTTGCCCCATTTTCTTCACCAAAGAAAATAACGCGTTGGAGAATGTTGGACATGTTTTGTATTCTTTGTAGGATCCTATAAAAAATGGGTTCTAGGGAGTATGCCCTCACTCGCCACTGGGAGTTCAAGGGAAATACCCCTAAAACAATCTTTTTATGTTTGTTTTGGTTAGTTTTATTCTTTTTCAACCAATTGTAAATAAATTTTGGCAAAAGAATTATGATTTTAATGTAATCTAAGTTAACAAATTAGGGTTTTGGATACCATGGAATGGTAATATATTGTATTTTTCACGGTGACTTTAATAGAAGGATAAAGAGAAAGGTGTAGGTATCAAGTTGGTTGTCCTTCCCATTTAAGGGTTTATAGCATAAATATTTGTGTAGTGTGTGGTGTGTGTGCACACGCACATGCATTCCATTACTATTTTATATTTTTTTATATTTTTTAGTATTTCTTTTCTTACATAATTTTAAACTCACATATCACATACGAGCATGGTCCGAATAACAATGAATATAAATGAGTAATATTGAATGAATATTACTTCCACATAAATGATTAAAAGTGCCATGACTTACATTATGTACATACTTTTTTGTAGTTTTTCTTATGATTTCAAATGAGTATTAAGATATCAATTTAAGAAAATCACAAAAAAATGAAAATAACAGTATCAAATGAATACATGCCACTAAGGATAAACTTGTCCCATGTCAAGAGATTCAAAAGAAATTACTAATGAAGATAGTGTCAATAATCTAATAATGATTTCCTAAGGTGATCAGTATCATAAAGTAGAAGAGTATGTTATTTAACATTGTCAAATACATGTGTGTTCAAAACTAATCAGATTCACTAATTTAATTCCCATGAAAAATAAATTATTAAGAAATAAGCATAAAATATGTTTTTTTTAAATTATTATCCTAGATTCATTTGGACTAAGATTACACTATTATTAAGTTTTAGTTCAATACTTTCTCAAGTGTATATTAAATAGAACCATTAGCTATTAATCTATAAACTACCATGGATATTCCATTGGAACATTTCATCACAATAGATCAGATAAATAAAACTAAAATATACACTATGAAGGTTAAATTCCTTTACATTCCATAATATTTAAGTAATGATTGTATTCTTATGCATGAATTATATAAAATGAAGAAAATAAAGAACATTAAATTACATTCACACACCATCCATAGGATAACACAAATATTTTCTCTAGGAAACCCTTACGAGAGAATACCCAATAGAAGGTGAGGCTGGTTTGCTCTCTTTTCTCCGGTATGAAAATAATGCAAGTACAAAGGAGAAGGACCTCTCTATGGAGTTACCTTAGGCATGTCGTATGATAGGATGCTATATAAAATTAACCCCATCTGTCATTCTCTTTAATTTCCCACTCTCAATTTTTCATCTCTACTATGGAACAACATTCAATAACATAGAATGGAATCCCTTCTCCTCCTAGTGGATCGGTATTTAACATATCTCGATAGCCATCTAGGGGTAGTGTTTTTACTTCCTAAACCCTCAATTATGGTAGATTTTTTAACCTTCTCTAATATTCTTGAAATCACTAATTTTTATAGCTCCATATGCAAGAATAAAGGGGGATTATGTGACATCCTCTCGTACCATGGTGATCAACATGATTGGTCAACTTGTAGGAGGCATAATGTTTGCATACGAACTTGGATTAACGCATGATCCTCACCGTTGGAAAGGTCTCATAATGTAGAACTAAGTCAATGAAGTATGTATAATTTTTGGATTCCATAACCCCAAAAAAATTGGTTAATACCTAAAGATGGATATGGAAGGTTCCAGACCCCAATTTTCCAAACTGGGACCTACCACTAAAATGACCCTCCAAGTTTATTCCTCCAATTTTTTCCACTATGAAATTATCAGATAGATGAAAAATAATATAATGATCTATTATGGATTACCTATAATATATGAGGACTGACTAATTGTATCAAATGTATCTTAAATCAAACCCTTACCTATAATAGATGAAGATAGAGTAATTGTTTGGGTACAAATTCAAGAACATTCTGTAATATTAAGATACAATTTATAACAATTTTTTGGTACACATTAAAGTACAATTTATGTGATATTAAAATTTATAATTATCTTAATATATCAATTATATCCTAAGTCTATCCTTTTCCTCCATGTGGCCTAATCCCATGCCATCCTTCAATCTTGTTAGTCTACTATTCAAGGTAGCATAAGGCATCTTACTAGGAGTTTGGGTATAAGATTTAAAAAAATCCTCCTTAGGCCATTCAATATTAGGATACACAAAGTTTCCATAGAAATACGGGTGCACAATTATGGGACCTTTGAATTAAAATCAATAACATGTTCCATTCCCTTCTTCGGTGGATGTTGTCATGTGTGTAACATATCCTAGAATACAAGATATTATACTGGTGGGAATAAAACAAAGGAGTGAGGAATCATAGGAGAGGGTGAGAAATGATGGAGGGAGAGGTGTATAGCAAGTGAGTTAGAGATAGAGAAGAGAGGGAGATAGGTTCTAAGACTACTGGAGGTGGAGATGAGGGGGTGGGATGAGAGGGGAAGAGGGCGACTAGGTGAGAAGAGGTGAAGGGTATATGGGTAGGAACGGAAGAGTGGTGATAATGAAGGAAAGGAGGGAGGATCCAAGTGGTATGGGATGGAAGGATGAAGCGGGGTGAGGAGAGGAGATGAGGGAAAATGAGAGGGAAAGGGGGTATGTGGTGGGATAGAGAGGTTAAAAGAGTAAAAGTGTTGATGGTTAGGGGAGGGGGAGTGTTGGGAATGAAGGAAAGGAGAGAAAAATAAATATAAGGGTTCGGATAGGAGGTTATAAGAGGTATAGAGTCAATGGGTAGGACGAGAGGAGTGGAGGGAATGAAGGATTTCAGAAAGAGGCTAAGGGAAATGTTGAGACAAGATGAAGGGGGAGTAGGAGAGGAAGAAAGGGAGGGGAAAATAAAATTATTATAGTACATACATTTAATTAGGGTATTTAAACATTAGGGATGAAGAGTGGGGAATATGTGTGGACAAGATTACAAGAAACTGGTGCATGGGGGCTTATGATTGAAGGTGGATTTATACCTAGGGATATGAATAGGGAATTAAGATGAAGGTGCATGGGGTGTGGGGCCTTAGGGATGGGAAGAAGTGAAGTCTGAGGGATATATGGGGTTAGGGTCTAAGTGGAGGAATGGGCCTAGGAATAGAGGGGGGTACAAATTGAAAAGTGGTAAGGACCCAAGGGTAGAAAATCATATGGTTTGATTAGACATATAAATGAAAGGGTAGAGGGGGATAAGGATTAACTGGAGATACAGGCCTATTGGGGATGTGGGATAGGGGTAAAGGTTAGTAGTATATGGTGGAAGAGACTCATGGGAAGGGGTTCAGTGGCTAGTGGTGGACAGGATTAAGGTCATAGTCTTAGTCCCAATGGATAAGGGGGCTGAGAGGGTATGGGAAAATTTTCTTAATTATAGATGTAGGGGATCATGTGTGGAGGATCATAGGGGTGTCAAATGATTTGTTCCCGAAGAAAAAGTGTGGTACATTGGGCCCTATAGGTGTAGTTTCTATGTCCTCATGCATGTAGAGGTAGGAAACTCCAGGGTAAAGGGGTCTAGGTATCAGGTATAAGTGGAGGTCCAAGTACAAATGGAGCTAAGGTACAAGGGATGGGTGCTAAGGGATTATTTTTGGAAGAATAGTTGGGAGGTGAGGATCCAAGGGAATATGGGGGTGCACTGAGAGTGGTTGGGACTACATGTAAGAGGTAAAGGGGATTTGGAATTCATCAATGAAATATGGATGGTTAGAGGGATCAACTCTAGGTAATTGGGGGCAGGGGTTGTGGTTGGGGATAGGGTTATGGATGATGGGCCATGGGATAATATTATGGGTCAAGGGAATATGGGGCATAAGGTTAAAGGGGATGAAACATAAGGATAAATTTTGTGAAGGTTCCTTCAAGAAATAATAGGTCCCTAGAGAAAAAAGGATACGAAAGTGTTGATGTGGAAAAAATGCACACGAATTTAGACAAATATTATCTGAATAAATGAAATAAGAATGAAAAAAAATACATGAGAATATTATACAACATGAAGTACATTATTTCACAACCTAAGTACTGAGAAAAACACAAAGGACTAGTCCACGATATGTCCAACATGAGAATAATAGTTCTCCATAAAATAACTTGGCCAAATAGACTTCTCCTCATTAAAAATTTTAGTAATAGTGCATGACAGATCAAAGAGACAAGAATGCATTTAATCAAATATAATCCCCATATTCATTGATATTCAACTTGACTCTTGGCCTTCATACTCCCCCCCATGATATTTCATTGACCAAGATTTTTTTATCCTCTTTGTAGTGATGAGCAAAGATTTAATTCCACTGGTATGACTAGTATAGTCATTGGGAAAGTCTTATCCCTCTAATTTTCATATTTGACCATCATGGGATTCATAATTATTCTTCAGTCATTTGAGTTCAATTGCATTTCGCTAATCCCCTATTGATATGACAATTGTTCTTGTTGTTTCTTCTCTTTCATCCTCAGGAGTAAGTAATGATTGTGGGAGTACTGCTACACACTGGTAGATTACCTCGATGTCTGAAAATTGTCCATTCATGGTTTTATTCCCTCACATGGTTCCTATAAAAATGTTTTAGTATGAACTTCCCTTAGCATCGATACATGACACCATTCAACATACAATAGATGTCTGACCATAGAATAATATTTGAAATAAAATTTCAAACCATGTATTTGAACTTATAGAACTGAAACATTAGCCAAGTGAGTGTTCATATATACTTCCATGAGTTCAAATGTTAGTTCCTCTACTCTTGGTTGAGGTACTATATTCTTTGAGTATATTGACAATGTTCCATATATTAATCCTGACAAATGTGATCAATTGGTGAGGAATCACTCAAAAATATAACCTTGAAGTTATATATCTCATAAATACCTATTGTATGTTGTGGAAAAAATACAAAAGACAGTTTGGGCAGGGTCCTATCCCTGTATGATACTTAGAAGAAATATTAGATATGCTATATCGATCAAGATGAATTGATTATCTTTGGTACTAGGTGTATTAATGAGGAATGGGTGATCTCCCTTTCTGGTGAGTCAATGGTTGAGGCAAGTCTTAAAGCCTTGGAAACACTTGAATCATATAATATTTTGTGAAATATCAAGTTTTCGTTGCAGGATTTGAAATTAGACCATGTATCGATATCATCAGTATGTCGTGTGATAAGTTAGATAATTTTTTTGTGTCAGGAAAATTCAATTTAAAGTGGTTGATTCTGATTTGATCTTGGTTTTAGAGGGGGGGAGGGATTTGATGTTAAAATAGTTAAAATTTGAAAAAATATTAAAAGGCATGGGGGGGGTTGGTCTCCACCATTTTACTCCAACTCACCCACATATGGTACATGACATGGTTTAAAATTTAAAAATATGTATAAGGGGGAAGGGTGTGCCATGTCCCACCCCCTCCCTTTCCCACATTTATGTACAAGTATTAACATATGGAGAGGGGCCATGGATTGGTCCCTCTCCTTATACACATCATCCAAATGAGAACCAATCATATTCAAAAACAAAAACTTTCAACCATTTTAACTTACCCACATATTGACCATGTTCACTTCATGATCATCGGTATATATATGTCATGTTCCCCTCAACATCGTTAGGATGTATTGGCCAGGTTCCATTCATGATTTCTAGTATGTTTAATCTTGGTTGATTTCATTGTTCATAGTACAATATCCACCATGATTATCTCATTGTTCTTGGTATGGTACCATGCATGTTCTTCTCAATGTTCCTTGTATCATACCAATCATGTTCTTGTCTTTGCTCTCGATATGTATCTTTTGTTTAACTTAAAATAATTTGTGTGGGTCTTAGGGGGCACATGTAATTTAAAAAATGATAACATGGAGGGGGACATATGGGCCATGGGCCCTCCCCTCCATGTAACAATCCAAAAATTGATTAAATCCCTCCCCTCCACATACTTATATGATTTTTTCTCCCCTTTTTTTATTATTTGTTTTGTTTAAATATATTTTCAACTTAAATAATTAAAATCAAAATTATTTAAATTTAAAATAATTTGCATAAAAAAAACATTTTACCCAAAGCAGTTTTGAGTGGTGACATGAAATGAAGAATGCTAAATCATCTTAACATCATTGCATGGGATTTTAAAGGATCATAAATCTCTTTGATGATGTCCAATTGGAATACAATTTTTTTGTGACACAGAGGGTGTAGGGAGACTCTTTCGGTGAGATAACTTATTGTGCCATTCAAATATTTCAGCAGTGTTATGGCTAACGAGGCTCACTTGGGCTAAAAATTCCCAACGATTTTTTTGGAACTTTTGGTCCTTGAATTTAAATTATGTCAGTTGTATTGGAATAGTAATGACATAAATCATATTTATACTAATTCAGGGACAAAAACTACACTTTGAGAAACACCAAAAATTGCAAGCAAAGGCATTTTAAAATTAAAGTTTGGGTCTCATTCTTGTTGTTTCTTTTCTTGAATTCAGTTATGCAAGTTATTTTGTTATCTTTGTCATACAGGTTCTTAATTCCTCCATTGGATCTTAGGTCATATATTAGTGGCTCATAAATATAATCCCACGAAAATGACCAACTGACATTTGGAGCACTTAACACTATTTAGGAGTTGGGAGGACAAAATCTTATGTAAGGGGTAATTAAAATCCAATGTAAGTCTTATAGATGATGAAATTAACCCACCTAATGATAGAAAACACTTTCATGATCATGTTTAGTCATATAATCAGGAAGCACAAAGTATATAAGTTGGTATGGTATGGATAATGAAAGTCATTGGTGACACAAATAGACTTAATCATGACTACAACATGATGTAGATTAAGAGAGGTAGGAAATCAATCATTTTTCATCCAGTCATGCATGGAATTATTAATCATTGGTAATGATAGGAACCTGAATAATAGGCACAACAAGAAGTATTTGAGCTAGAGGAGAATAGGAGATCCCTCAATATGAAAGTGTCTTGCCAATACAATATTTTTCGGTGATAAAACAAAAATCACTTTTGATATGATCACTATCAATGAGGGTTCAACATATTTTTGTTGGCATATCGACAACAGAAGAGTGAAACTTGTTGACAACCAGTCCATCAGAGAGAGAGAGAGAGAGAGAGAGAGAGAGAGAGAGAGAGATGAACCTTGTCGCTACACTATGTATCATAGATAAATGAAGGAACTTTTCCCATATGTGATGTATCAGTGAATATGAAATGAACCTCTTTGATACATGATGTATCAACAAAGATGAGAGGAACCTCACTGATATGTGATGTATCAGTGGTAATAGTAATATGGTTTCTAGTGTATCAGAGAATAAATCATTAACTTGTCGATACTAGATGTATCGGCAGGAGAAGAAGGATTTTCATTGATAAATTATGTATAGACAAAGGAAGGATGAAGATCACTTATATAAAGTGTATCTCCGATATAGTAATAAGATGCAAGTTGATTCGGGCATGTTTCCCATGCAATGGTATTTCTTGTAAGAGACAATGAAGGTGAGATATAAGTATGTCACAAAATACAATCAAGAATGATAAGACAAACAAAAATTAGAGAATAAAATATCTCCGTGGGAAAAGATGATGATGACATAAAGGGAGGAGTTGAATTCATAATTAGAAGATGAGTCCAAAACCTATTGCAACTTAAAAATGAAACATTGAATAAATGGAAATCAAAGGCATGAAGTCAACAAAGAAAATTAAATTGATAAAGGAATCATGAATGTCATTGTTTCCAACAAATTTAAATTTTTTATACATTTCAATTATCAAGAAGTTTTGTAGCCTATTAAAAAGACTAATCCATGTGAAATCCTATATGTGCATCATTTAATTTTGATGGGATTTGGTGCTAGCATTGCTGAAAATCAAATCTCTCATCATGATTTTTTGAGAAATATCATCTCATCTTTGCAACCTTGTGATTTAGGGAGTAAGGGATGGAAAAAGATTCCATTTCTTACCCATCAGATGATTTGTTCTGGCCTATCGATATCTCAAGGTTTCAAAAATATGTGTGGATACTTTGAATCTCTCAAAGTTATGAAAGAACTAAATTGTAACATGCTTATACAATCACAGATCGAAATTAAGTGTACTATAACAACTAGCTATGCATACCAACATGGACAAATTGTTTGATAAATGAGGTTTATTGTATCACAAAATTCTAAAAAATTACTCAAAACAATCATGTGTAGAAAAATTAAGGTAGAATCCCAATAAAAAAGTTGATGAATAAATCTCCCAAGTGTCATGTCTCATTATCATGTAATGTTTACTAAATACATTCATCTTCCTTGAGCCATGTCGTCGTCTACCGATGGGCCAAAATATTCAATGAGAGGGATCTTCGCATATGTGAAAACAATATCACAAATTAAAAGTTTTAACAAATTATGTAGATTTATTTATTAACCATTTTCAAACATAAATGTTTAAGAAGTTAGAAAATATAACCAGAAATGACTTTGAATAAAATAATTTCCTCTTTGAAAAACATATTCACAAATATCTCACGACATAAACCAGTACTAAACTCTATATCTGGGATGGCATGGGACACTAAGTAAAAAATATAATTCTTTTGAAAACATAGGGAACCATACATGTTTGGATGTATGAAATCAAATCATGAGTATTACCAGTTCTTGTTTCCAAGATCCTAGTAGAAAGGTGGAGTCAATTTAGATTGAATGTTGGTCAATTGAGTGGAAGTTCCCTTCCATTGAAATGTAACATCCTGCTCTTGCATGCACTAAGTGAACTTATTCTTTGAGTATACTTGCTTGCAAGTGATCAAGATTATTGTACGATTGGGAATTTGATTACGATTATGAGGCACTATGATATGATGACATGTTATTTTATTTTATTGATATGGACAGGTGCTATTGAATCAGTTCTCCTGAGTGAGTAGGATTTTGGACCTCGAGGATGCAGAGGCATCGATGAAACCCTTGGACTCCATATCGAATTAGGGAGTGGACTATTGGGGTTTGATTCTGTATATATGAAATATGTGTATTTGATTAGATGTTATGAATATGGATTTTATTTCTGACATGATTCATTGATTTTCCAGGCTAACGATAGCTTTTTGACCAGACTCACATGTGGAGTAGAGGGGTCAAGCACGACTACCGGAGACGTTGAGGGAGAGGTGTGGACAACAACCCTAGCACAACCTTCTAGCACTCTCGTTGTGGCTCGAACTGTAAGTTAATGACTACCTAGTTTGAGAATACCCAGGATGTCATAAGGGAAGACTGCGACAGTCCCTCACGATGATTCTAAGGGGTGCGCAATAAGGCAGGGGCCTTATTCCTTATAGGCCCTTAGTCTCCCACAAGATCACCTGATGGAGTATTGAATCCAGGGGTTTTTGATGTCTACCATGTCAGTGAAGAGGTGAGTGGCACCCTTGGAGAACATAGTGTGTCCTGAAGGGAACGTCACACAAGAAAAATGGAAAATGGCGAGTGGCACCCTTGGAGCACGTAGTGCGTTCTGAAGGGCACGCTGCACAAGGGAAACAGAGTGAGGTGAGTGGAACCCTTGGATCACCTAGTGCATTCTGAAGTGAATGTTGTGTTGTTAACTAATAAGTGAATAAACCTATATGTCTTTAGAACAAATGTTATGATAAGAAAGATTTAAAAACAATTTCCCTAGTAGAAATGTCGCCTAGCCTAGGAAAATAATATCTAGGTCTAAGTGATACTTGTGGTAAAAATAATAATAATAATAATAATCATCATCATTAAACATGTGACGACAAGGGGGTAAGCAATTAAATTAATTTATTAAAATCAAATTATATTGAGGGATTAAAATTTTAAAAGGAAATTCATTGTTTTTCTACTTTTGCTAATTAAAATTTATTAATTAAAATAAAAACGAGTAAAATGTAATTTTTCTACACTTTCTAATTTGGGTTTAAGATAAAAAGGGAAAAGAGGGAAACTTAAAAAAAATAGGAAACTAAGGGGAAAAGGGGAAACATAAAGAAAAAGGGAAACTTACGGAAAAAACAAAAATGACTTAGTAATGAATCTTGCCATTAAGAACTTTCTAAATATGAACTCAATTAGGAATTTAGTAAGGGTTTAAGTCATTTAAGGTGTGTAAGCGAATATGGGGTCACCAAGGAACGATTTTAGGAATGTTTTTTGGTGGGTGAGGGAAATAGGAGAAATTAATTAAATAATGAATTTAATTTCTGGTGCAACTAGGGGTCTGGTGTTTGAAGATTGGTTGTTGTCATTGATGTCAACCCTAGTCATGGTTTTTGGATCGCAATATTGATAAAGGTATTTGGACATGAAGGACAATGCACATGCATATACAACACCCATGAATGGACAGTATACATCATGTTGTTTTCGATGGTATGTGGCACATCATGTGGATCCTCATGGTTGAGGAGAAATGAATTTTTGAGATGACAAAGTGAATTGAAGAAGGAAGTACATGTAGGCCCTAAAGATAATTAAAGAAAAGAATTACAAAATAAGAAAGTGCCAGGTCAGACCTAATGTTAAAAGGAAGTGACATAAATGGTATAAATAAACATCATTATACATTCATTTTGATACAAGTCAAATTTCATAGGAAATAAGAAGAAAAGAAGGCCGGATTTCAAGGGAGGATGAAGTCTTTTGGTGATGTGTTCTAAGGTATGTTATTTTCAAGTCATCTTACCATTTTTTCTATAAATTGTTTTCTAGAATGATTCAGATGGTTAAATCACTATGGTACTGAGAAGACATGTCAAGGTACCTCTGGTAAAAATTTCATCTCTTGATTTGCTATAATTATGGAGATACACTCTGTGGAAGATAGGGTTTGTGACCAGTCCTGAAGCTAGTCAATAAACATGTGTTCCGGGTAAAACAGTCATAACTTATTCATCGAGAATCCAAATGAAATGGGAAAAATTTAATTGGAAACAATACAGACTATAGTTTCGTTTGTCCGAGTTTCATAATCAGATGTTAAATATTGAGTGATGGCATTCTGTACAAGTTTGGTCTCCTAAATAGACCAGAATTGAATAAAGACTACCATTCTTTCTATAATTTCTTTTTGGAAGGATTCAAGGAAAGAAACTTGGAGGAGTTTTAGAGAATACATTGAGTAATATTATATATAGGATCAGAGTACTCTAAGAATTGAAGAATTTCAGAAATTGAAGAAGTCTTAGGAAACATTATCAGGTTCTATGCGATGATTGGTTGATAGTGATGATTTAATGTAAAGTTTTATTATCTCTCATATATTCTTGGGTGGAAGGAAGGGGAAAGGATGGAGAGTCCAACTCTCTCTTGATATTGGAGGATCGTATCTTCCTCTTGGAGGTTTATACCTCCCTTTACATTTGGAAGCTATAGCTACCTTTGGAAGTCATTAGTTCCCTTGAACAATAACTATTGATTATTTCTCATATATTGTGCATGGTGTATTGTGGTGTATTGGTGTAACTCTTATACTATTGTTCATTGCACATTGGATATAGTTGAATGGTTTAAGTATAAGTTGATTTTTTTTTTAAATTTTACTTGATACTGATTCACCCCCCTCTCAGTATCAACAATTGGTATCAGACAGGGTTACCTTCAGTACATTTTAACCACTGGAAGGAAGATCCTAAGAAGAAATGGAAAAAAAAATTCCAAATGGGATTCCACCATTTGATGGAAGCAGTTTTGAATACTGGAGTAATATAATGGAAACTTACCTGAAATATCTTGGGGAAAGTGTTTGGTTCTCAGTTGCTTCAGGATATAATGATTTGAAGAAACCAAAGACTGCAGCTCAGAAGGAAGCAAAAAGGAACAACAAATTGGCAATAGATACCATCCTAGATGGATTGACAGATTTAGTGAAATCAAGGGTGGGATCATGTGCATCATAAAAATAGCTTTAGGACAAGCTAAAAGACCGTTATGTAAGGGAAGACGTAGAAGAAGAAGAAGAAGAAGAAGTTGAAGCAAATTACAACATCTCAGATTTCAAAGAAGAAAATAGAGGTCAGTTCTTTTTCTTTAATTGTGAAGGAGTAGGTCATGTTGAATTTGAATGTCCTCATCCAAGGATTGAAAGAAATGACACTGAAGAAGAGGAAAATCATGAAGAAAAAATTATTCAACAAGAAAATCATAATCTTAAAAGATTGAAGCATGTTGAGATTTAAAATAGCAAGCTCAAAGACATGCAAAGAAAACTAAGAAGTGAATTGGGTAGTTATGAAAAGACAGTTGTAATCTTGAAGAAACAATTAGAATACTTTGAGAAACTAAGATAAGAAACCATTTCCTTGAAAACTCTACTCAAAGAAGAAAGAAGAATAGGAGAAGTAAGGAATGTCCAAATGAAGAAGAAAGAAGAAGATTGTGAGAAACCTAAACAAGAAGTTGTCTCATTGAGGAAGATCTTAAGAAACTCTCAAGTGCCAAAAGACTTAACACAAGAAGGTTGAAGAAAGAGCTACATAGACAGTTGATGAGAAGTGGACCAAGATACCAGAAAGGAGGAATGATTACAAAAGAGATGAATATCCAAGAAGATCTCCTACCTTCAGGAATCAAAGAAGCTTCAATCAGTATGAAGGAAACTATAAAAGAATAGATCATGAACCCAGATGGACTACATCACAAAGAAGCCCACTTACTCCAAGGTATCAAAATTTCTTTCTTTGTCATTGTTATACTTGCAAAATTTTTGGACATAAGGCAATTAATTGCAAAATCAATGAAAGGAACACATACAAAAGAAACATGAATGGTGTAAATAGAAGATATGGAAATAATCATGGATTTGTCAACATAAGTTATAATTCATTTTCCCCATTGATGGAAAAAAATATTGCATGCTATAAATGTAATTATCTTTGTCACAAAGCACGAGATTGCAGATATATGAATGAAGATGTCCCTATGCCAACCACATTATGGAGAAGGAAAGATATTCCAAACAATGAATATTGTCGAATAACATTGACCGCTGAAGAATGTAAAGAAGAATATGAATGGTACATAGACAATGGATGTTCTTCACACATGACCGGGGATCAAGACAAATTCATCAGCTTGAAGAGAAAGGGTGGCAATGTTGCATTTGGAGATGACTCATCTGCCAAAATACTTGGAGAAGGTGTAGTAGAGCTTGGAAGAAAAAATGTAAAAGCAAAGAATGTTCTATTGGTTGAAGACTTGAATCATAATCTACTCAGTGTTGGTAAAATGTGTGATCAATGATACACTCTTATGTTTGATTCCCGAAAATGTAAAATAAGGGAAAATAACTCAGGAAGATTGGTTGCAACTGCAACAAGAAGACCGAACAACATATACATCCTAGACATGAAGAAAAGAGAGAAGACATAAGACACAAAAAAGGTTTCTAAGGAAGAAAAGGTACCAAAGACCAAAAACAAAGATGAAGTATTATTGAGTGCCACATGTTCAGGGGGAGCAGCCTCAAAGAAGAGAGTTACATTTTTTCATTAAACTCAGGGGGAGCAGCCCTAACATTTTCCATTGATGTCAAAGGGGGAGATAAATTGGGATTATGATGATAGGGGCAGCATGAGTGTTGCCATCAATGACAAAGGGGGAGATTGTTGAAAGATTGGTTGTTGTCATTGATGTCAACCCTAGTCATGGGTTTTGGACCGCAAGATTGATAAAGTTATTTGGACATGAAGCAAAATGTACATGCATATAAAACACCCATGAATGGATAGTATACATCATTTTGTTTTCGGTGGTATGTGGCACATCACGTGGATCGTCATGGGTGAGGAGAAATGAATTTTTGAAGATGACAAAGTGAATTGAAGAAGGAAGTACATGTAGGCCCTGAAGATAATTACAGAAAAGAATTACAAAATAAGAATGTGCTAGGTCTGCCCTAATGTTAAAAGGAAGTGACATAAATGGTATAAATAAACCTCATTATACATTCATTTTGATACAAGTCGAATTTAAGAGTAAATAAGAAGAAAATAAGGCAAGATTTCAAGGGAGGATGAAGTATTTTGGTGATGTGTTCTAAGGTATGTTATTTCAGGTCATCTTACCATTTTTTCTAAAACTTTTTTTCTAGAATGATTCAGATGGTGAAATCACTATGGTATTGAGAAGACATGTCAAGGTACCTCTGGTAGAAATTTTATCTCTTGATTCTCTATAATTATGGAGATACACTCTGTGGACGATAGGGTTTGTGACCAATCCTGAAGCTAGTCAATAAAAAGGTGTTCCGGGTAAAAAAATCATAACTTCTTCATAGAGAATCCAAATGATGTGGGAAAAATTTCATTGGAAGGAGTACTGACTGTAGTTTCTTGTGTGCGAGTTTCCAAATTGGATGTTAAATATTGAGCACAAGGAATTCTGTACAAGTTTGACCTCCTGAATAGACCAGAATTGAATAAAGTCTACCATTCTTTATATAACTTCTTTTTGGGAGGATTCAATGAGTGAAACTTGGAGGGGTTTTAGAGAATACATTGAGTAATATTATATACAGGATCAAAGTACTCTAATAATTGAATAATTGCATAAATTGAAGAAGTCTCAGGAAGCATTATCAGGTTCTATGTTATAATTGGTTGATGGTGATGATTTAATGTAAAGTTTTATTATCTCTCATATATTCTTGGGTGGAAGGAAGGGGAAAGGATGGAGAGTTCAACACTCTCTTGATATTGGAGGATTGTATCTTCCTCTTGGAGGTTTATCCCTCCCTTTACATTTGGAAGCTGTAGTTATGTTTGGAAGTCATTAGTTCCCTTGAACAATAACTATTGATTATTTCTTGTATATTGTGCATGGTGTATTGTGGTGTATTGGTGTAACTCTTATACTATTGTTCATTGCTCATTGGATATAGTTGAATGGTTTAAGTATAAGTTTAAAAAGGTTTTAAATTTTACTTGATACTGATTCACCTCCCTCTCAATATCAACAGATGGGTGACATGTGTATGGGGGGGAGTTTTTCTAAATTAAATTAATGAAAAATAAATTAAATGGGGATTTGGGAAAGAAATCACTTCGAAACTCTATAAAAAGGATGGAGGAGGAGGAGTATGGATCTCTTCTGGATGCGTAACATTATGCTGCAAATGTTTTGACTTGACTGGCTTATCTTGTGGGAGTGGTAGCTTGACCTTGTGAGGCGAGATGGGAGTTAGTTGTTCTTTGGTTTAGTGTGTGTGGCCCCTTTGCGGCTCGGGGGGATAAGGGGGAAGAAGAGTACCCCTAGCGTTGGCTGGGAGGTACCGGTGAAGTCACATCAGTCAGCAAGAGGGAGTTGGATGGAGCGTGAGTGGGACATCAACTCGGAGTTGTCACCTTGGATTACGGCAGACATGCATTTATTTTGAATGGTAGGTTAATATTGAACTTGCACCTTTGTTTCTGTACTTTTAATTGAGTAAAGAAAGTGTTTTACTTAGAATTTTTAATCGAGAACTTAAATTCATCATGGCTTTATGCTCACAACATTGATTTGATCTCCTTGGCCACTGATCCTTGATTGCTTGACTCTTTTGTTGTTTTATTTATTATTTAAAGATTTTGCGCTTTATTTTTTGTCCTCATACCTACATCATTAGTCCACGCATGAGAAGTTGGCAAGGATCCGGATCGACAATCATCACTTCGGTGTTAATAGACATATAGATCCTAATTCCCTACTTTACTGTGCATGGATGATGAGCAAAGGATAGTGTTGCCCAATTGTCTACCCTTGTTGATTGTTCCTGGTTGAGTGATTGTCTTGCGCCTTGTTGCAATCGATTACCTCTGCGATTGTTTCTCCTTTTCTGTAGTGAACCGCTTATGATCCTTTACGTTGATCCCTACATTTTGGTGTATTCTTGGCAAAGTAACTCTGCATTTTTAATACCCTTCCTGGAAATAATTTAAGTCTATGTTTTTAATGATTTTCCTAGCGAATTTATGGTGAGGTTTTTATACATCTGATCTTCCATTTACTCTGCGAATTTACCTTACATTTTACACCTCTAGCCTACAATTTTTCCTTTGCACTTTAATTTATTTGAAGACGAATTCACCTTGTGTATTTGCCCACTTGAATGACAGTTATAAGTTATTTTGGACTGTGTTTTTATGACAGTATATGTTAATTGCATGAGGGCGTTTCTTGATATGTCTGCAATTTTTTTTTTGTGTTAATGGATCAACAATATCGTGGGTTAGAGAATTTACTGGTTATTGGCAACGATTTATTTAAAAGACAACACGTGCATTTAGAAGACATCAATATTAATGGGCAACATTAATGTATACCAACATTTTCGTATTTAATAAGCAACATTACCTCGAATTCTCTTTTATTAATAGACAACAAGTCTATACCTTGATTGACAGTGAATTCATGTCTCTGCATTTGGATGAATTTGTGACTACATTTTATCCTGATATTGGTTGTGTTTTTACCCTGAGCTTGAATGTGTGTTTATGATAAGATGGACTGCATTTTTTTTTTATCTTGAGATTGATTGTGTTTGTACCCTGAGATTAAATGTGTTTTTATCGTAAGATGGAATGTGTTTTTATCTTGAGATTGATTATGTTTTTACGCTGAGCTTAAATGTGTTTTTACCATAAGATGGGGCTGCGTTTTTATATATATATCAATACAACTTGTTTACATTAGCCTGTGATTTTCTATATATCATTATGATTTATGTTGATTCCATTTTTGCCTGTGGATGGCATTTTTACATGTGGGAATGGTGATTCCCTGCGTTTTTATATATATCATTATGACTTGTTTAAATTAGCCTACAATTTTCTATATATAATATCATTATAATTCCTGTGGATGACGTTTTTTCCTGTGGAAGGAATTTTTACATGCGGGAATGGTGATTGCCTACATATTTATATATATCATTATGACTTGTTTACATTAGCCTGTGATTTTCTATATATCATTATGATTCCTATGGATGGGGTTTTTACATGCAAAAATGGTGATTCCCTGCATTTTTATATATGTCATTATGACTTGTTTACCTTAGCCTGCGATTTTCTATATATCATTATGATTCCTGTGGATGGCATTTTTTCCTGTGAATGGAGTTTTTACCTGTAGGAATGGCAATTCCCTGCATTTTTATATATATCATTATGACTTGTTTACATAGCCTGCGATTTGCTATTGGGATGAAATTTTTATCTGCGGGAATGGTGATTACCTGTGTTTTTATATATCATTATGACAACGCTATTTATGCTTGCGTTTTTATTTATTCATATAAGTTTCTGTTTAAATATACCTGAGCCACTTTTGGCGATCATTGTGATGTATTTAGACTCTGACAGTTACCTGGTGATTTTATGATGCTATCGTCGTAATGTAATTAATAAATTGATGGTTGTTGATAGGATAGTGCATGGCATAGAGATATGATTTGGATGTCGCAGTAGAGGTATTGATTTTTAGGACAGAGATATAATGTGCAGTGTTACCTTACTCTGGGATATTACATTGATAGTGAATAATACTCCTTGTTAGCTTGATTGTGTGACTGTGTTGATAGTTATCATGATTAAATTGAATGTCTTTTTTATATGGTTATGCATAATAATAGTCGATAGTTATATAGTGTATAATGAACAACTTATTCGCATTCCCGTGGAGATTTAATATTGAATGTCTTACCCGACGTGATGGTAGTGAATTGATTCACAGAGATACATACTACTAATTTAAAATATAATTGAAGGGAAGTGTGTTATCTAATGAAATAAAGAATGACACCTGAATGACATTTAATAGACAACATGTTGTAAATTAATATTGTTAATAGTGTTATATTAATAGCGTCATTTATGGATATTGTTAATATTTTTTTATATTGTTAAATTATTAACTTAGACTTGATAGTTGACAACAAAGTCATTTGTTATATAAGAAACATAGATCCATAATTCTCTTAATTTAATGGACAGTGGGTATTTGTTAATCAACGTTTCTTGTGTTGTTCATCACCTAACTTAGTTCACCTCGTAATAACTTTTATGACCCTAGTAGATTGGTAATAGTTCACTCCCTCACACTTAGACATCTTGCTTAGCCGTTAATGGTTGGTGGTTGGCAAAGTCGTGTAATAGCTTGTTCTTTCACCTTTGAATGTTCTCATCTTGAGTCTTGTCGACCTATTTCTGGAAGCGTGGGTGTAGTCTTCTTGTTAGTATTTTGGATCCTAGCGCATTGGACTCCTTTAGAGTCCATGGTCCATATAGGTTATGATGTGTCAGGTTTAGTTTCATGCCTATCATCGGGGGACGACATGATTCCTAATGAGGGGATCATGGTGTGCCCCATTGGGTAGAGATGAAGGATAACTTGGCTGGAGTCTTTGTTTCCCATTGTGGGTGTGTTTGATCATTGTAAGTCCATTGTTGGTGCTTGGGTTGTAATGCCTTCATGTATTTGGTTGCGTGCCATAGAGTTTCTAGTGACTGGTCGTTGAGACTATTGTGTTAGGATGGGGATTTTGTCCCTTAGCTTGTAGGCATGTTAATGTTTGTGTTGGGTGGGTAGTTGTTTCTCTTTGTTGTTTTATTTATGTTTCGCCGAGTTGCTCTTGTGCTAGTGTGTGGAGTCATAGTTATTTGTTTCCTATTCTGTGGGCGTGGTGCTCACCGTCAGATGTGTTTTTTATCTTTAATCGTTGTTGTCATCCTCTTTAAAAAAGAAAAAAATCACTTTTTGTTTTGCTTGTAGTCGTAACAATGGGGTCGTTACATATGGTGTCAGAGCGGGGTTCAACCCTATGACTGTGGATCACCAGGATTTCCACTACCATAAACCCTGGAGTTTTAACCTAATGCTAATTAAAATACTGTGAATCCATTCAGTGATCTCGATTAGAGGACATCATAGAGGTTCATGGCCTGGTGCTATGGAAGGAGGTGTGATGCCTCTAGAGGTTCCCACACCTTCAGATTATAAACACCAAGGGGAAGAAGAAGTCCTTGGCTTGGATTTGATTGTTGTAAGGGATGATGATGGTTTGACAAGGTGATTCCATAGATTTTCATAGGCCTTGATTCACCATCAGTACTGAGATAAGGCTAGAGTGCCTATACCCCAGAGGGTCCACAGTGCATCAATCCAACACCATTAGTATGTGTTGCGAGCTCAAGAAGGTCAATTTCCTGACTTCTTTAGTACCCTGGATGGTGTTTTCATCGAGGCATCGTGGGAGAGTATGGAAATATGATTTCACTTTGCGATTATACTTCCAACAAAGGTCTTTGTGGCGACCTTCAACTGAAGGGGAGTGCTCTTCTATGGTGGAAGATGCTCCTGTCATTTTGGAACATGATCGTCGAAGACGTGTCTTGGCAATGGTTCGAGGAATGGTTCCAGGAGAGGTATGTTTCTAAGGAAATCAATTAGCGTCAGCTCAACGAGTTCAACACCTTGTGATAGGGAGACCGTACGGTGCTCAAGTATGAGGCCCATTTTTGGAGTTGCTTTGTTATGCTCTGCACTTGAATACCGAGAAAATTAAGGTCAACATGTTCGTGTTTGACCTTAACGTCAAAATTCGTGTAAAGGTTAGGATTCTGATGCCTCAAACAGGGCATGAGATCATTCATAAGGCCATCATAGTAGAGGAGGAGCTTCAACGGGGTTCAGAGCAGGGCTCCAGCGAGACCCGCAGGACAGGTGTCACCTGGTGCACACCAACATCAGACACCAACTAGAATTTCACCAAGATATCATGGCTTCGAAAAAGGATCCACTTTCACTACACCACGATGACTAGTGCCTCAGCAGCAAACTCCTCACCGTTGGTGACCAGACCCATAGTATTATGATAGATCCCAATGCTACCAAGAGTTTCATTTCTGGTGCAATGCTAAAATGGATTAAGGTAAAGGTAGTCAAACATGATGAGTTTAGCTTTGTATAGATGGATTCAGGAGCCAAACAAAAGGTTTGAGGAAGGGTACAGGTTGTACCCTTAACTTGGGAGAGTTTCTCACCAGAGCCAACATGTATGTCACAATATTAGGATATTATGACGTCATGATCGGTATGGACTTGTTGGAATCGCATGAGGCGATACTTAACTATAATACAAAACCGTTGAGCTTGATCGATGATGAGGGATAGAGACAGATGATTTTAGGTCAGAACCAGGGGGGTTCCATGAGGTTCATCTCTTTCTTGTAGTTATGGAAAAGTATGCACAAGGGATGTAAGCTTTATGTGATCCTTGCGTTAAACAAGAAGAGAGTAGAGGAAGGTCTAGAACACCTTCCTGTGGTGAGAGAGTTTTTGGACGTCTTCCCGGAGGAGTTACCTGAGATGCTATTGGAGAGGGAATTGGAGTTTACCATTAACTATTAATCTATAAACTTCCATGGATATTCCATTGGAACATTTCATCACAATAGATCAGATAAATAAAACTAAAATATACACTATGAATGTTAAATTCCTTTACATTCCAGAATATTTATTTAATGATTGTATTCTTATGCATGAAATATATAAAATGAAGAAAATAAAGAACACTATACTACATTCACACACCATCCATAGGATAACACAAACATTTTCTCTAGGAAAACCTTATGATAGAAAACCCAATAGAAGGTGAGGTTGCTTTGCTCTCTTTTCTCTATTATGGAAATAATGCAAGTACAAAGGAGAAGGAACTCTCTATGGATTTACCTTAGGCATGTGGTATGTTAGGATGCTATAGAAAATTAACCCCATCTATCATTCTCTTTAATTTCCTACTCTCAATTTTTCTTCTCTACTATGGAACAACATTCAATAACATAGAATGGAATCCATTCTCATCGTAGTTGATCGACATTTAACATATCTCGGTAGCCATCTAGGGGTAGTGTTTTTACTGACTGAACCCTCAATTGTGGTATATTTTTTAACCTTTTATAATATTCTTGAAATTACTAATTTGTATAGCCCCATAGGCATGAGTAAAGGGGGATTATGTGACATCCTGTCGTACCATGGTGATCGACATGATTGGTCAACTTGTAGGAGGCATAATGTTTGCATACGAACTCGGATTAACGCATGATCCACACCGTTGGAAAGGTCTCATAATGTAGAAATACGTCAAGGAAGTATGTATAATTTCTGGATTCCATAACCCCCAAAAAAATTAATTAATACCTGAAAATGGATCTGGAAGGTTCCAGACCCCGATTTTCCAATTTGGGACCTACCACTAAAATGACCCTCGAAGCTTATTCCTCCAATTTTTCCCACTATGAAAGAATCTGATAGATGAAAAATAATATAATGATCCATTATGAATTGCCTATAATAGATTACAAATGACTAATTTTATCAAATGTATCTTAAATCAAACCCTTACCTATAATAGATGAAGATCGAGTATTTTTTTGAGTACGAATTCAAGAACATTCTGTAATATTAAGATACAATTTATGAAATTTTTTTGGTACACATTAAAGTACAATTTATGTGATATTAAAATGTGTAAGTATCTTAATATATCAATTATCTCCTGAGTCTGTCCTTTTCCTCCATGTGGCCTAATGCCATGCCATCCTTCAATCTTGTTAGTCTAGCTATTCAAGGTAGCATAAGGCATCTTACTAGGAGTTTTGATATAATCTTGAAAACAATCCTCCTTAGGCCTTTCAATATTGGGATACAAAAAGTTTCCATAGCAATAGGGGTGCACTATTATGGGAACTTTGAATTAAAATCAATAACATGTTCCATTCCCCTCTTCGGTGGATGTTTTCATGTGTGTAACATCTTCTAGAAGACAAGATATTATACTGGTGGTAATGAAAGAAAGGATTGAAGAATAATAGGAGAGGGTGAGGAAGGATGGAGGGAGAGGCGTATAGGAGGTGAGTTACAGATAGAGAAGAGGGGGATATAGGTTCTAAGACTAGTGGAGGTGGATATGAGGGGGTGGGATGAGAGGGGAAAAGGGGGACTAGGTGAGAAGAGGTGAAGGGTATATGGGTAGGAAAGGGAGAGTGGTAAGAATGAAGGAAAGGAAGGATTATCCAAGTGGGATGGGATGGAAGGATGAAGGGAGATGAGGAGAGGAGATGATGGAAAACGAGAGGGGAAGGGAGTATGTGGTGGGATAGAGAGGTTAAAAGAGTAAAAGTGTTGATAGGTAGGGGAGGGGGAGTGTTGGGAATGAAGGAAAGGAGGGAAAAAATAACCGGAGGGTGGGGATAGGAGGTGATAAGAGGTGCAGGGTGGATGGGCAGGACAAGAGGAGTGGATGGAATGAAGGACTTCAGAAAGAGACCTAGGGAAAGGTTGAGACAAGATGAAGGGGGTGTAGTAGAGGAAGAAAAGGAGGGGAAAATAAAATTGTTATAGTACATACATTTAATTATGGTATTTAAACATTAGGGATAAAGAGTGGGGAATATGTGTGGAGAGGATTATAGGAAATTGGTGCATGGGGGCTTATGATTGATGGTGGATTTATACCTAGGGATATGAATAGGGAATTAGGATGAAGGTGCATGGGGTGTGGTGCCTTAGGGATGGGTACAAGTGAAGTCCGAGGGATATATGGGGTTAGGGTCTAAGTGGAGGAATGGGCCTAGGAATAGAGGGGGATATAAATTGAGAAGTGGTAGGGACCCAAGGGTAGAAAATCATAGGGTTTGATCAGAGATATAAATGAAGGGGTAGAGGGGGATAAGGATTAACTAGAGATATAGGACTATTGGGGAAGTGGGATATGGGTAAAGGTTAGGAGTATATGGTGGAAGAGACTCATGGGAAGGGGTTCGGTGGCTAGTGGTGGATGGGGTTAAGGTCATAGTTTTAGTCCCAATGGATAAGGGGGCTGAGAGGGTATGGGAAAAGTTTCTTAATTATAGAGGTAGGGGATCATGTGTGGAGCATACTAGGGGTGTCAAATGGTTTATTCTCAAGGACAAAGTTTGGTACATTGGGCCTTATGGTTGTAGGGTCTATGTCCTCATGCATGTAGAGGTAGGAAATCGAAGGGTAAAGGGGTCTAGGTATCAGGTATAGGTGGAGGTCCATGTACAAATGGAGCTAAGGTACAAGGGATGGGTGCTAAGGGACTATTGTTGGGGGAGTAGTTGGGAGGTGAGGATCCAAGGGAATATGGGGGTGCAATAAGATTGGTTGGGACTACATGTAAGAGGTAATTGGGGGTAGGGGTTGTGGTTGGGGATAGGGTTATGGATGATGGGCCATGGGATAATATTATGGGTCAATGAAATATGGGGAATAAGGTTAAAGGGGATGAAACATAAGGATAAATGGTGTGAAGGTTCCTTGGAGAAATAATAGGTCCCTAGGGAAAAAGGGATAGGAAAGTGTTGATGTGGAAAAAATGCACACGAATTTAGACAAATATTGTTTGAATAAATGAAATAATAATGAAAAAAAAATACATGACAATAGTTTACAATATGAAGTATATTATTTCACAACCTGAGTACTAAAAAAAACACAAAGGACTAGTCTACAATATGTCCAACATGAGAATCAATGTTCTCCATAAAATAACTTGGCCAAACAGACTTCTCCTCATTAACAATTTCAGTAATAGTGCATGAAATCTCAAATAGCCAAGAATCCCTTTACTCAAATATAATCCCCATATTTATTGATATTCAACTTGACTCTTGGCCTTCATACTCCCCCCCATGATCTTTCATTTACCAATTTTTTTTTATCCTCTTTGTAGTGACGAGAGAACAAAGATTTAATTCCACTGGTATGACTAGTCTGGTCATTGGGAAACTCTTGTCCCTCCAATTTTCATGTTCGACGATCATGGGATTCATAATTATTCTTAGATCATTTGAGTTAAATTGAATTTCGCTAATCCCCTGTTGATATGACAATTGTTGTTGTTCTTTCTTCTCCATCATCCTTAGGAGTCAGTAATGATTGTGAGAGTACTGTTACATACTGTTAGATTACCTCGATGTCTGAAAATTGTTCCTTCATGGTTTTCTTCCCTCACATAGTCCTATACAAATATTTGAGTATGAACTTTCCTTAGCATCGATACATGACACCATTAAACATGCAATAGACGTGTGACCATAGAATAATATTTGAAATAAAATTTCAAAACCATGCATTTTAGCTTATAGAAATGAAACATTAGCTAAGTGAGTGTTCATATATGGTTCCATGAGTTCAAATGTTAGTTCCTCTACTCTTGGTTGAGGTACTATATTCTTTGAGGATATTGAAAATGTTCCATATATTAGTCCTGACAAATGTGATCAATTGGTGAGGAATCACTCAAAAATATAACCTTGAAGTTGTATATCTCATAAATACCTTATGTATGTTGTGGAAAAAATACAAAAGAAAGTTTGGGCAGGTTTCTATCCCTGTATGAGACTTAGAAGAAATATTAGATATGATATATCGATCAAGATGAAGTGATTATCTATGGTAATAGGTGTATTAATGAGGAATGGGTGATCTCCCTTTCTGGTGAGTCAATGGTTGAGGCAAGTATTAAATCCTTGGAAACACTTGAATCATATAATGTTTTTTGAAGCCAATGTAAGTCTTATAGATCATGCAAGTAACCCACCTAATGATATAAAAAACTTTCATGATCATGGTTAGTCATATAATCAGGAAGCACAAAGTATATAAGTTGGTATGGTATGGATAATAAAATTCATTGGTGACACAAACAGACTTAATCATGAGTACAACATGATGTAGATTAAGAACGATAAGAAATCAATCGTTTTTCATCCAGTGATGCATGGAATTATTAATCATTGGAAATGATAGGAAACTGACTGATAGGCACAAAAAGAAGGATCTAAGCTAGAGGAGAATAAGAGAGCCCTCAATATGAAAGTGTCTCGTCGATACGATATTTTTCGGTGAGAAAAAGAAAATCACTTTTGATATGATCAATGTCAATGAGGGTTCAACATATTTTTGTTGGCATATCAACAACAAAAGAGTGAAACTTGTCAACAAGAATTCCATCAGAGAGGGGGAGAGAGAGAGAGAGAGAGAGAGAGAGAGAGAGAGATGAACCTCATCGATAAAATATGTATCATAGATAAAGGAAGGAACTTTTCCCATATGTGATGTATAAGTGAATATGAAATGAACCTCTTTGATACATGATGTATCCACAAATATGAGAGAAACCTCACTCATATGTGATGTATCGGTGGTGATAGTAATATGGTTTCTAGTGTATCAGTGTAGAAATCGTTAACCTGTCGATATTGGATGTATCGGCGGAAGAAGAAGGATTTTCATTGATACATTATGTATAGAAGAAGGAAGGATGAAGATCACCTACATAAAGTGTATCTCTGAGCTAGGAAAGAGATGCAAGTTGATTTAGGCATGTTTCCTGTGCAAAGGTATTTGTTGTAAGAGACAACAAAGGTGAGATATAAGTATGTCATAAAATACAATCAAGAATAATAAGACAAAAAAAAATTAGAGAATAAAATGCTTCTATGGGAAAAGATGATGAGGACATAAAGAGAGGAGTTGAATTCAAAATTAGAAGATGAACTCAGTCCAAAACCTATTGCAATGTAAAAATGAAACATTGGATAAATGGAAATAAAAGACATGAAGTCAACAAAGAAAAGTAAATTGATAAAGGAATCATGAATGCCATTGTTTCCAACAAATTTAAATTTTTTATACATCTCAACTAGAAAGAAGTTTTGTAGGCTATTAAAAAGACTAATCCATGTGAAATCCTATATGTGTATCATTTAATTTAGATGGGATTTGGTGGTAGCGTTGGCCGAAAATCATATCTCTCATCATTATTTTCTGATAAATATCATCTCATCTTTGCATCCTTATGCTTCAGGGAGTAAGGGATGGAAAGAGATTCCATTTCTTACCCATCAGATGATTTGTTCTAGCCTATCGATATCTCAAGGTTTCAAAAATATGTGTGCATACTTTGAATCTCTCAAAGTTATGGATGTACTAAATTGTAACATGCTTATCCCATCACAGATCCAAATCAGGTGTACGATAACAACTAGGTATGCATACCAACATGGACAAATTGTTCGACAAATGAGGTTTATTGTATCACAAAATTCTAAAAAAATACTCAAAACAATCATGTGTAGAAAAATTAAGGTAGAATCCCAATAAAAAAGTTCATGAATAAAGATCCTAGGTGTCATGTCTCATGATCATGTAACGTTTACTAAATCCATTCATCTTCCTCGATCCATTTCCTCCTCTACCGATGGGACAAAATATTCAATGAGAGGGATCTTCATATAGGTGAAAACAATGTCACTAACAAAAATTTTAACAAATTATGTAGATTTATTTATTAACCATTTTCAAACATAAATGCTTAAGAAGTTAGAAAATATAACCATAAACGACCTTGAATAAGATAATTTCCTCTTTGAAAAACATATTCACAAATATCTCACGACATAAACCAGAACTAAAGTCTATATCTGGGATGGCATGGGACACTAAGTAAAAAATATAATTCTTTTGAAAACATAGGGAACCATACATGTTTGGAAGTATGAAATCAAATTATGAGTCTTACCAGTTCCTGTTTCCAAGATCCTAGTATAGAGGTGGAGTCGATTTAGATTGAATGTTGGTCAATTGAGTGGAAGTTCCCTTCCATTGAACAAAATGACTTTGGTTATGATGACTACCAATTATAACTCGAAGAAGTGCATCTGGGAATAATTTTGTTGATCAATTTCTTAGAGGTTAGAGTTTGTTTTTCTAGAGTCAAAATGCTCTTTCCTGAGAAAAAAAATGTGTATCCTACTACATGATTTGTGCTTTGTGTACTTGGTTGAGGTTTAAAAGACTATTATTGATCATTCTTCCCAAATATTGTAGAACAATTCCTTCAAGAGCTCCATTGAGAGTTTCATGACTTGGATATAATGTGTATTCCATTCAATAGCTGAAAATTATACAATTAGTATAAAATCATGATGTAAAACCCCCAACGAGATTAGTACGAAGGCAACCAGACCAGTAAACTTGATGGAAAAACAAAAATTAGACCATATCAAGAGAAAACCAACGAAAACCAATCAGTCAGTCCAAGTCAATATAGTGCATCTGATTATTTGAAGAGTATAGTAATATAATGGGAAATGATATAAATATATATATATATATATATATATATA
>JASDQU010099781.1:664213-689164 GCA_032191745.1 Picea mariana | reverse complement strand
GTTTTCTGACATTTTGGCAATTTACTATTTTTAGCAGTTTTTCGGGTCCTGAACTTCTGGAGCCGTTTTGAGGCCCTAAACGACGTTTTTTGGGGTATGTTGCGGCTGCAAAATTCCATGATGGAATTTTGTCAAAAATGTTTTAGTCCTCGGATAGATCTTTCCAACGAGCTATCATATGCCTAAAATGGAGATCGTATGCAAAAGTTACGACCCCGGGAAGTTGATGCACCAAGTTACCCAAACGGGGCCCACATGACTTTTGGCGCTTCATCTCCTAGGGTTAGGTTTTTGGATGTCTAGGACTTTTGGAATTCCCGTCTATTGTAAAATGCCTTCCAAGACTCATTGTAATCATATTCTTGCGAATGTACGCTGCTGTCACATCTCTTCTCAGAGATAAGCCGCCACCATTCCAGCAAGCTTGTTTCCACTGCATTTTTACAGTTTCAGCTTATTTCGTTATTTAATAGAAAACCAGTTTTACTGTATCTCTGTTATTTTCGTGTTAAGCACCTATTAATAATCTGTATTCATTTCGTTCTGCTCATAAAATCCGGATCAAGCTCACAACTGAGAGGGAAGCTCAGTGTTGTGTGTCCCTATGAGGCTTTTCATAAGTATGGCAACAATATCCTTGGAGGAGGATCTGGAAGTATGATAGGTCCATGTGTAAATGATGCACATGCATGATGTAAGGATATATGCATACTAAAGGCACAATATGGCTTCCTTGTTGAGTTATATGTAAGGAACGAATTACACTTTCCAAGATTAAGTGAATACTTTGGATGCATGGTTGACTCCATTTCGAAGAGTCATGAAAGTTTTGTTTTGAATGATAGCTTAAGGGGGATGCGCTCCATTCCCTCAGGAAATACTAGTATAAATAAATGAAAGAGTAAATGAGAAAGAACAATCTGTTGTCAGGATAAGAGGAAAATGATTATGCCTTGAGAATCACATGAGAATGATTTTGAACAATCATGAGTTGACTAATTTTAAAGTAGATATTTATGTAGCCTGTGAAATATACCCATGGCAGCTAGACACAGACTTTTGATTATGCATATGGTTAAGTACATCATGGATGTAAGTTAACAAAACCAAAATATGTATGGATACATAATTTGGGTGCGTGAAAAAGATGCATGTTTATATTCCTTATGGAATATTTGGTAAACAAATAAAGCTAACTCAAGTTTGAGGCCATCATAGATAGCGATGGACATGCAATAAGGAAGTTTCATGCTAAGGGAGTTCCCTATGGAAAAACTGTGTGAAAGCTCTGTCAGGAGGATAGAGTCACAACCTTAATAGCTGTTGAGAATTAAGTAGAGAGCTACAAGATTATATATATATATATATATATATATATATAAGAATCTTGGATTACATTTTGAAAACATCATGTAATAAATAGAAGACTAATGAATGAATAAATGATTATGTTTTATTGATTAGGCTTGGTTGAAGCCATGTTAAGAAAAGGAAGTGAGGCCTTTAGAGATAACTTAGTTGGGATGAAAAGTCCCAGGCAGTATAGAAATAATTGGAAGAAGGGGAGAGCCCTCAATTCTTTTCTTGTTGAGTATTATGTTTTCTCTGGGATTATAGAGTTGGTCATATTGTTGTATAAACAATCGATATATTTTTGTATTGCAATCATGCAAACATTAAGGATAATGTGATGAAGTGCATAAATATGTGCTAGGAGATGTGTGAAAATGTTTTATTCTCTTAATGTTATACACAAAATTTTTAAAAGGCAGTTGTATGCCATAGATACCCAAGTAGAGTATGATTCATGAAGAAAACCATGATCGAATCAGGTTAATCATGAACTTGAAAGAGAAGATGAATGTGAGCCATTCATCAGAGGGAAGACCGATCACAATATTTAAATAGACTTTAATATCCACAGGAGTTAACAGATCAAACACTAGTTGTTTGATTATATCGACAGTCGGGAATCATTCTGGGACGCAAAGGAAAAATTAACGGACATGCTAGTTCATGGGCCTCAATCAACCTACACCATTGATCTCATCGGTGTGGATGATCAATGACCATGATTAAAAGAGTCGGGTGAGCACTTTTTAGATTGTAGAGATTGAAATCTATGATAAAGAGCGAGCATATTGGGGTTCCACAATCGTTGTGAACTCTTGATATTTGAACGATCGGTGGGAGAACCTGCAAGGAACCCACACATTAGTTTCACGTAAACATCATACTATGATTAGGTTCTGTGGTTGAATTTAGAAAATTGAATCTCTATTCTCAATCTAAATTCTGTGTCAAACACTTATGTGTTGGAATTATTATTATCTGGAAATCGTGTGGTTTAAAATCGATCAAGGGATAAGATTGACGACCCATGATCATTGCATTGATTTCATATGCACATGGGTTAACGTCGAGACCTGTACCCATAATTTAAATTCAATATAGCGTTGTTTGGAGTTTGGGATCTGATCGTAGATCAAACGGCCTATATTCATTGTAGAGACCAAGAGGAGAATTAAATTGTGAGTTAGTTGAGGTTCCAAAATCCCTTGTAGTCATTGGATCTGGGGGAAGCGGATCTACATCGTTGATTTGTAGACAAGGGATTTAGCTAGGCTCATAGTGCCTCGACACAAGAGCTGAAATGATAGCGCCTCAAAATAAAAGAACCAAGGTCACAGCTCTTGGTCACATGAAGAGAAAATATAGTTCCTCCGGGCTAGTCAAGGAAGATAGAGTTTAGCACTCTGCGTTAGACTGTGGTCATGGGGACTTGTTCTATGGGAATAAAGGTGCTCATAGATATCACATTACATGGAATTCTTTCAAGGAAATTCATGTTTGCATGAAGGAAAGACGATGAACCTTCCATTGAGGAAGGAGGACCTTCCAAAAATTTTTCTTACATTGTATGGATGTCAAAGGAAAGCAAATTTTAGTGGCCATTAGTGTGGGAACCTTGGTTACTAATGAGGAAATAATGCTTGGGTGCATTCAAGAGAAACTTATAGTTTCATATGTGTTGACCTAGGATCATGACCAACCTGTAGTAGGAAGCACACTACAACTGCAATAATGAACAAGAATGAATAAGTGATGTGGTGAAGAGCTTGGCTAAGCTCCAACACACCATGGAAGAGTGATTGTAATAAAGTGTGGCAAACTTGAAATCAATGTGTTATCACATGAAATTGTCAAGGTCACATGCTGGTCAAGTATGTTGTATACGTAGTGAAAAACTATGAGAAAAATGTAGCATTCAGAGCATTCCATTTTAGGCTTGAAATACAAGAAAACAATTTGGTTCATTCTTTAGATGTAAGATCTGAGTGAGAGAAATATCAGCCATCAGATCAAGAAAGGATTAATTCATGACCAACAAATCTCATTGGAGAGAGTTCGATGATGGAAAGGAATTGTGGGGATCCGGAGGCAAGTTAAAGTTTCTGCAAGTTGTGAGCCTGTATTCGCTCAGGATCGTTGATCTTGCTAGATCAACAAATCAACGATGCTTATCTATCCCACTACAAATGATCATATTCGCACTGTAGGGATCGAGAAGGGAATTAAAAAGTGAGCAAATTGAGTCTCCATAATCACTTGTAGGCATTGATGTTCAAGTAGGGGACACGTGTAAGGTGATATCATACTCCAGGAGGAATCAAGCAGAAGATGAGTGAGTAAAGGACTCCCAAAGACCCAAAGCTCGAAATTCATCTGAACCACCCATCAATGAGGACACGCCTCGCCAGATCTATCACTTCAGAGACTTAGAACTATGGAAGGTTTACAAAGGGAAGAACTAGAGAAATAATTTCCTGAAGTCTTGAAGTGGATCTTGGTTGTCCAAATAAAGAGGCCATGCAGTAATAGATATAACACTTTAGAAGTGTGGCACTTCGGAGGATTTCATGAGAAAGTGGAAGAAAAATCCCAAAGCTTGAATCCTTGAAGTGAATCTCAGTCGTCCAAAACAAGAGGACACGTGGAGGAAAATATCTCACTTTGGAGATACGTCGCTCCAGAGGATGGTAAAAGTTATGCATTGAAAAGGATTGAAGCCTGAACTCTCAAAATAATTATGGACTATTCATCTCTGACGCAGGTACCCCAACCCTCAGGTCGGAGTCCACACAGGATCTTTCAATTTCGGCCCCTTAGAGTTTGACTGGCTCTTCAATTTCCTCTTCAAGAAATTTATCCACACACCCAACTGAGTGTATGTCACAGGTCCTTCTAAGTTATGCTCACGTGATCTTTACACTGGCATGAACTCCACGATCAACACCCAACTGACATTGGGACTTTCCTCTTTTTCTTTCAGCATACCGGATTTCGCGAGTTCATGAATCCTATTGTCGAGCACCTTACCTCTTCGACCTCTGAAACCAAAAATACCAAACACTAGACCCTTCTCGCCACTATCTTCATCTTTCCACTCATCACAATTTTGGGAGTTGCGATGATGTGCAACTCTGTCTCTTGACTCTCGGAGTCCCGAAATCCGAATTGTCGAAACACTCCTCCATAGTTCCTTCGCGTTTCACATTTTCGGTACTTCTTATGTGGAGTGCTCTGTTCCTTATCAATGGGAATTCTAGAACGTTGATTGCCGAAATGTCGACAAATATCCTGCCGCAATTTCTAATTTCGGGCTTTCCTCCCCGTTGTGTCCCGGTCACTCTCCCTCAGGACCTCCGAAACCCCGAATTTCGAAGTTCTAAAATTCTGAACTTGTCACTCTTCACCTTTATACACGAAAACTCCTTTCACATTTCAGGGATTTGATCAACCAAAGATTTCGTCCACACTTCAGACTTATGACCCTCGAAATGCCGAAATGATCTCGACGGTCCAATGATTGGAATCAATGGTCCACGTTAAATCCATCCTTTCGAAGGTGGATCTGTCCAATGCTTAACTTCCCTTCCAACTTTCTTGGATCCTACGGTCCTCGCTATTTTGGGAGTCCTCCTCGGAGAATTCTGACCGTTTAGTTTCCTCCTCAAGAACCTCTGGCTCAAAATCGACCCTGCGATCCTTCTCTGGGGCATGACTCCTGCACAATGACTTGAGCTTCCTGCTTTCTCTTGAATGATTCAAAGGCCCTAACCCTTCTGAGTTTTCTTCGCAAACTCAGGTCTTCAAGGAGACTCTTGCACGCACTCCTTGCAACAATCCTTCAAATATTTCAGTGTACTTGAACTCCTGACTCTATGAACTTTCTTTGCAACAACAGTCCTTTAATATTTCAACCTTATTTGATAAGTTCTAAGATCTCAACCAACATGCACACACCTTGCATGGCTTCTGTGCTTGTCTTGCACTTATGCTAGAATGAGAACAATGGTATCTCTCTTGAGCTTTCAGAGATAAACTTTGAACCTTTGTCATGCGCTCCTTGTGGATGTTTCACTGCACTCCTTGCAGGAAAATTCTCTCAGGAAGAGAAAGAACTAAAACTCATTCTCTTTCTCTCTCAGAATTTAAACATTCAACATGGAATTCTTCTCTATAGTTCTCTGCTACAACTCTCTTCTCTTCCCTATGCTAATGTGTTAATGATCTAATTCTGATTGATACAATGATACAAAGATGAGGGTGTCTATAGTTGTTTTCCTTCCTGTTCCTAAAACTGTCTAATCTAGAATTTAAATCTACCTACTTTCATTAACTGGGCATAAATGCCTTTTACATGGACAGATGAGAGCAGATTGCTCAAGATCTGTTTACAATCACTTATTCATAAATGCATGTATGCCTTCCTTAACTATTTAATTAATATTCCTTCCTTAGTCTTTCAAAATATTTCAAAACATTTTCAACATGTGCAAAAATGTGTTTCGCTCATCCCAGCTGTCTTCTGCCTCCGTGCTCGCTTGCTGTTGGCGATGCTCTTGCATCATACTCCCTTGCTTGACAATTTTCATGGACTCTTGTTCATGAGTTCTTGCATGGTCTATTGATGCTTCTAAATCTTTGCTTCATTCTCCCAACTGGCATCTTCAACTGGATGTCCCTTCCATTTGACCAAGTATTCAAAATACTCTTTTCTCCTTGTCCTCTTGTTGATTCTCTTGTCAAGTATACTTTCCATCTGTGGCTTTTCAGCTACAGGAATTTGTTTAGTCCACTGAACCTCTGTATGTTCACTGTCTTCTACTTCTTCTTCATCTCTATAAGGGTACAAATCTGAGATGTTGAATATCGGTGAAATTCCAATCCCATCAGGTAATTTGATCTCTTATCCATTTACCCCAAATTTATTTACGATCTTGCATGGTCCAATCTTCTTCATTTTCAGTTTGTTATATGTTCCCCTTGGGAAACTTCCTTTCCTTAGATGTGCAAGAATCAGATCACCAACTTCAAACTGAATTTCTCTCCTCTATTGATCTTCTCTGTGTTTATACTCTTGAATTGAATTTTGCAAACGTTCCCTCACTTGGCTGTGAAGTTCCTTCGTTGCCTCTGCAAAATCCTCTGCACTAGCACTTCTAGTTTCATTCTGTTCTGAATCCTTCAATTCAAAAACTCCCCTTGGCTGCATTCCATACACAATTTGGAATGGACTCTGCCCTATTCTTTTGTTGAGTGAATCATTGTAAGAAAATTCCACTTGTGGCAGAATGTGATCCCATTAACTGTGGTGTTCATTCACTAGGCTCCTTAGTAGATCTCCCAAGATCTTCTTCACAACTTTTGTTTGCCCATGTGTCTGAGGATGATAAGATAAGCTAAATGAAAAATTTGTCCCCAACTTCCTCCATAAATTCCTCCAGAAATTTCCCATGAACTTGGTCTCTCAATCTGAAACTATACTTCTTGGTAAGCCGTGAAGTCTGACAACTTCCTTGAAAAAAAGGTTTGCAATATGAGTTGCGTCATTCGTTTTCTGACATGGTATAAAATGTGCCATCTTTGAAAATCTATATACCACCACAAATATTGAATCAAATCCTCTTGGCGTTCTTGGCAGCCCCTATATAAAATCCATGCTCACTGCATCCCACGGCCTCTCAGGTATCGGTAATGGCTGGTATAACCTTGTGTTCTTCCTTTTTCCCTTTGTGTGCTAACAAATTCTACATCTGTCCACAGATATTTTGACATATGTCCTCATCCCTGGCCTAAAATATGAGCCATTTAATTTCTAGAACATTTTGTCATGAACGAAATGTCTAGCCAATCCTCCACTATGTTTTTCTTTCAACAGATTCTCCCCCATGGAGCATTTTGGAATACATAATTAATTGCCTCTGAATAATAATCCATCCTGAATCATATATTCGGTCCACTGGCTTCTATCCCTAAGAATTGGATTCTCAGATGCCTCATATGCCTCTTTAAAATCTGGATCGTCTCTATACATTTCTTTGAGATTATCAAAACCCAAAGTTTTGACTTTGAATTCCTGCATCAGCAAACATTTCCTGCTCAATGCATCAACAACTTTGTTAGCGTTTCTCGAAATATGCTTAGTTACAAAAGTAAAATTCTACATGTATTCAACCTATTTTGCATGCTTTTGGTTCAACTTGTCCTGTTGAGTCACAAATTGCAAAGCGTGATTATCGTTGTACAAAACAAACTCCTTAGGAACCAAATAATGTCTCCATTTCTTTAGTGCTTGTATGACAACATAGAATTCTTTGTCATATGTCGAGTACTTTACCTTTGCTTCATTCAATTTCTCGTTGAAGTATGCGATCGGCCTGTCATCTTGGCTCAAGACTGCTCCAATTGCATATCCACTCGCGTCACACTTGACCTGGAACGTCTTGTTGAAATTTGGCAACACAAATATTGGCTGCTCAGTGATCTTCTTCTTTAGCAGATTGAAACTCTTCTCTACTTCTTCTATCCAGTGAAAATATTTGTGTCTTTTCTTCACCGTGTCCATCATCAGTGCACTAATCCCACTAAAATTTCGAATGAATTTCCTATAGAAACTAGCTAAACCATGGAAGCTTCGAACTTCAAACACACTTTTCGGCGATGGCCAATTCTTAATTGCATTCACCTTTTCCGGATCCATCTTCAACTCATTTGCAGAGATAAAAAAACCCAAATAAATGAGTTATGTCCTCATAAATGTCGATTTCTTCATATTTATCAGTAATCTCTGTTGTTGTAATCTCCTCATCACTGTAGCTAATTGCTTCAAGTGTTCTTCTTATGTTTTGTTGAAAATCAATATATCATCAAGATATACAACGACGAACTTCCGGATAAACTCTTTCAGGACTTCATTCATCAATCTCATGAAAGTACTGGGTGCATTTGTTAAGCCAAATGGCATAACAAGCCATTCATACAACCCCTCATTCATCTTGAAGGCTGTCTTCCATTCGTCACCTTCTCTCATATGAATTTGATGATATCCTCTTTTCAAATCAGTCTTTGAAAAAAAATTTGCTCCACTCAAGAAATCCATCAAATCATCCATCCTTGGCAAAGGAAATCTATATCTGATGGTAATCTTGTTGATTTCCCTCGAGTCTGTGCACATCCTCTAGCCTCCATCTTTCTTTGGGCTGAGCACTGTTGGAACAGTGCATGGACTCAAGATTTCTTGAATCAACCCTTTGTCCATTAAGCAGGGATTATTTTAAGGATGGAAATTTATTTTTAAATGTAGAAACCTTGGTGAATATTACTAATCTGTCATATGTCAACTATAAATGTTTGGTGATATATTTTTAAAAATATTCAAATTTATAAGTATTTTATATAGTTTTTATAAACATTTTGTGATTTTTAATGTAAAATAATTTTATCGTATAGAATTTGGGTGAATCATTTTTAAAATAGTGAATCTCATTTTTGGAAAAACCATGGAAAATTAGCCCATGAGCGAAATTTAGCCCCTAAAATCATCCATGCCATTAATTCCTGGACTTGTCTCTTGACCTCTTCATTCTCCTGCGGCGTCAATCTGTACGATGCTTTGTTTGGTAAACTAGCTCTAGGTATAATATTGATGTGATGACCTATACTTCTGATCGGTGGCAACAAACAAGGTAGTTCGTCCACTACTATATCAGCAAACTCTTCCAACAACTTTTGGATTTCCTCTGCTAAATCATCAACTCTTGTACTAGTTAAAACAGTTCTAGGCTTCCTAACCATGATGAATTGTGTATCTTCCTTCTTATTAACCTCCTTAAGAAGTTCCTTCCCACTCATGAGAAGTATAGTGTTGCTCACTTTTGGTTTTGTTTCTTTATCCTTAATCGCAACAACATGTGTGTTCTCCCATTCTTCTCCAAGGTGTATCTGTTATTTCTCCCATCATGAATCACATTCCTATCATATTGCCACAATCTACATAGAAATAGATGACAAACATCCATGGGAATGACATCACATAGTATTTCATCCTTATATCCTCCTATTTTAAATTCAACTAAACATTGTTTAGTGACATTTACCTGATGTCATTTTTGTAACCATGAAACTCTGTATGGGATGGGATGTTCAATAGTTTCCATCTCCAGCTTTTCTACCATCTCTGTAGAAACAAGATTGTCTGTGCTACCACTATCCACGATGACTTTGCATACCCTGTCTTTGGTCTTGCAAGCAGTCCGAAAAAGTCTGTTCCTTTGGGTTGGGTTCTCTGCCTCCTTCTCTGGCATTAAGAGAACTTTTCTCATCATCGGTGTCTTCCACCCTCAGCATCTTCTGCCTGAACATTTTGTCCTTGTGCTTCAGTAATGTGAGTTTAACCTCCTTCTTTCTTTCTATCTGGACATTCATAGGATTTGCATCCATTTTTCCCATAGGTAAAGAATTTTATTTCTCCACCTCTGCCTCTTCCTCTTCCTCTAGTTCGAGGAAAAGTATTTCTATCATCATATTGTCCTTTATGTGAGCTTCCACCTCTCTCTGTTTGAGTTTGAGGTTTCTTCCACTCTTCTTTACATTTCTGATTCCTGTCTTGGGCAATTGTTTTTCCTCTGGCTTGACTTCTGCCTCAGCCTCTTTGACCTTTATTCCAACTCATATTCTCTTCATCTTTCAGATCCATCTGATAATAATCCTCCACATTTCGAAGGCTCATCATGCTCATCTCATCCTGAATGTCATATCGCAGACCATTCATGTATATGGAAACCTTTTCATCATCACTTTCCTGATGACCTGCTCTGATGTTTATCTTGTAGAATTCCTCATTGTATTCTTTCATTGAACTCAACTTCTGTCTCAAATTATACATCCTCTGAAATAGAGTGATTTGATAATCCTTTGGGATGAATTTGGCTTTCATCTTCGCAACCATTCTATCCCAACTCTTGATTTTTTTCTTGCCTTTGCAGTGTCTGTCAGCCTGCAGTTCATCCCACCATAATGTTGCATGCCCTTTAAGTCTAGTGATAGCATGTTTGACATTTTTGTCTTCCTCGACATCCTCATAGTTGAAGTACTTATCCAGAGCTATAATCCAGTCTAGAATCTCTTCAACATCCAAGTTTCCCTCATACATGGGAATCTCCATATTTTCTCTAGCACCTATCCTTGTGACAACCCTAAATAGGCATTCGTCTACAACATCTTCGACTGCGAATTCTTCTCCATGTCCAGCTTCATTTTCACTATCAGCTTCACAAATATCTCCAGTGTTAACTGTGCGCCTCTGTGATGTTTCCATGACATCAATACTGGCACGTAGTTCGTGCATTTCCCTTTCCACTGCTGAATCAAGCATTGGTCTGTCTCTTCTTCTCGATGGCATGGCTGAGAAATTTCCTCTTTTCTATTCTATATAAAGAAAAGAAATTTTTTTGGGCTCTGATACCACACTGACGTAGGTACCCCAACCCTCAGGTTGGAGTCCGCACAATATATTTCAATTTCGACCCCTTAGAGTCTGACTGGCTCTTCAATTTCCTCTTTGGGAAATTTATTCACACACCCAACTGAGTGTATGTCATAGGTCCTTATGAGTTATTCTCATGTCATCTTTGCATTGGCATGAACTCCATGATCAATACCCAACTGACATTGGGAATTTCCCCTTTTCCTTTCGAGATACCAGATTTCACGAGTTCGTGAATCTTGTTGTCGAGCGCCTTACCTCTTTGACCTTAGAAACCCGAAATACCAAACACTAGACCCTTCTTGCCACTGACTTCAGCTTTCCACTCATCGTGATTTCGGGAGTTGCGATGATGTGCAACATTGTCTCTTGACTCCCGGAGTCCCAAAATCCAAATTGCCGAAACGCTCTCCACAGTTCCTTCACATTTCACGTTTTCGATACTTCTTATGTGGAGTGATTTTCTCCTTATCAATGGGAATGCCAAAATGTCAATTTCCAAAATGCTAACAAATATCCTACCATGATTTCTGATTTCGGGATTTCCTCCCTGCTGTGTCCCGATCACTCACCCTCAGGACCTTCGAAACCCCGAATTCCAAAGTTCTGAATTTACGAACTTGTCACTCTTCACCTTTATACATGAAAAATCTTTTCACGTTTAGGGGATTTGATCAACCAAAGGTTTCGTCCACACTTCGGACTTATGACCCCCAAAATGCTGAAATGATCTCGACGGTCCAATGATCGAAATCAATGGTCCACGTTAAATCCTACCTTTTGAAGGTGGATCCATCCAACGCTTAACTTCCCCCATGAATTTCTTGTATCCTACAGTCCTCGCTATTTCGGGAGTTCTCCTTGGAGAATTCTGACCATTCAATTTCCTCCTCAAGAACCTCTGTCTCAAAATCGACCCTGCGATCCTTCTCTGGGGCATGACTTTTGCACAACGACTTAAGCTTCCTTCTTTCTCTGGAATGATTCAAAGGCCCTAACCCTTCTGAGCTTTCTTCGCAAACTTAGGTCTTCAAGGAGACTCCTGCATGCACTCCTTGTGGCAATCCTTCAAATAGTTCAGCATACTTGAACTCCCGACTCTGTGCACTTTCTCTGCAACAACAGTCCTTCAATCTCTCAACCTTAGTTGATAAGTTTTAAGGTCTTGACCAGCCTGCACACACCTTGCACAACTTCTGTGCTTGTCTTGCACTTCTACTGGAATGAGAACAATGGTATCTCTCCTGATCTTTCAGAGATAAACTCTGAACCTTTTTCATGCACTCCTTGCAGACATTTCACTACACTCCTTGCAGGAAAATTCTCTCAGGAAGAGAAACATATGGAACTCATTCTCTTTCTCTCTCAGAATTTAAACATTCAACATGGAATTATTCTCTATAGCTTTCTGCTACAACTCTCTTCTCTTCCCTATGATAATGTGTTAATGATCTAATTCTGATTGATACAATGATACAAAGATGAGGGTGTCTATAGTCATTTTCCCTCTTGTTCCTAAAACTGTCTAATCTGGAATTTAAATCTACCTACTTTCATTAACTGGGCATAAATGCCTTTTACATCGAAAGATGAGAGCAGATTGCTCAAGTTCTGTTTACAATCACTTATTCATAAATGCGCGTACGCCTTCCTTAACTATTTCATTAATATTCCTTCCTTAACTATTTCAAAATATTTCAAAACATTTTCAACATGTGCAAAAATGTGTTGCACTCATCCCACTTGTCTTCTGCCTCCACACTCGCTTGTTGCTGGCGATGCTCCTGCATCAATCTCAAATCAAGAAGAACCATCGATCTTGGAATAAATATCATCGGAAATCCCGAAGTGTTGAAGTGTCAAAGACACATGGAGCTCACTCCATAAATAAAAGGCATGGAGCTCACATCACCATGAAATTTATTTCAGTCTGCCACATCAGATTCAGGAGATCATACTCCAGGAAGTGTTCTTGATTCAACGTCAAAATTATCGCCATCTCTAAGCGCGGTTTGAAGGATTCTATAGTTGGTGGGAAGATAATATTTAGTGAGGGAGATATAATAACAGGTCCACCCAGGTTGCAGATTGTGACCAGATCAATGACCATCCTTCATTGTGGGGACACAACATGGTTGAATGATAATATTATTGAGCAATCCCACAATTGAAGCCATGGTATAGAGGAAGAGGTACGTGGCAGTTGGTGTTGAATTGTGGGATCAAATGTGGTGTGGATACAAACTTATTTTGACAACCCTGCAATCACGTTCTTATTAAACGTCAAATATGAGAGAAGCACGTATCCACCCCTAAGAATTAAGCCTTGTTGCGATCCTGATGAAAAAAGTAGTTAATGAAAAAAGAGTGGTAGTTGAAACTTCGGCTCACTCCATAAATAAAAGGCATGGAGGGTCTAGTCGTGGAGATAGAACTGTCAGCCCGAGGTACCATGATGGATGGTTTTCCCTGTAGGCCCATGTTGATATGAGCTTGTGTCTGACAGAAGGTTGCATAGATGAAGATCTATGAACAAGATGGCCAAATCACTCTCCTAGAGTTTGACCATTGATCTAAGTATAAATAGATCAGTTTAAGAATTTTTTAAGGTCGTATAATGGTTGAGCAGATCTCGTTATCTGTAATATTTTGATAAGAAAGTTGTTCTTTGGTTTTGTACGAGACTGAGACTTTCGCATTAATAGAATTCAATTTATTTCATCATCTTGTTTAATATTTGCTGAAACACTCGTGCATGGAGGATCCAGACAAGGGTTTTATTTGTATCGTAATGTATGTTTTATTATAATACTACTATGAGATGTTTTAGTATTTTCTTTCATTGTCTTATTTCCTCTTATGTTGAAATACTCATGCATGGATGATCCAGATGAATTGTTCTAGTTGCATGGTAATGGAGGTTTGATTATTATGCTGCTATAATATATTTTAGTGTATGAAACTTGAGCTCAAGAGTGCTCCTATGTCTGATTTTTTCTTTACCAAGCTACTTGAAATATGGATGCTCATGGTAGACTTGTCCACTTTCCTCGGTAAGTCTTCCTTATAATCACCTTTATCCTTAACCACTGATTGATGTTAATGAGGACCTTGTTTCTTTATGCATTTCTAGTTGAGTTCCGATGTTAAAACATTGTTGTACTGAGCTATGTCTATTGTCCCTTAGTTATGGAAGAAAGAGAAGGGTAAGGAAGAAGTGTGAAGTTCGAACTGCATGGAAAGCAAGTTGACTAAGATTGTGTCAAAGTGGCCAAAGACGCAAAAAAGAACGAGTGAAGTAGGAGAAAATGAGTCGTTGAACGAGAAGATCAAGGAAGACATATCAACAAGTAATATGGATCGTGGAAAACTCAACAAGAGAAAAAAGCCACCAATGGATGCTTTGGATCACCTCATGGAAAAGAAGGAAAGACAGGTTGGTGAAGCCCTGAAAACATGGGTCAAGTTGAACTCAGGTCTTAAACACCTAGGGTTTTGGCATTTAGGGTTTTGACACCTAGGTTTCAGCCTAAGGTTATCTTAGAGTCATTGTGATGTATAAATAAAGGTCAACAGGACCTGGGATGGGTTCAATGATGTTATGATGAGTGATTGTTGTTATTGTGGAGAGAGAAGTATTGTGTTGTGAGATCAGTTGTAATATCTTCAACTGGGTGCAAAGATCAACCCTGTAGCTGGCTGCACAGGGATGGAAGAGAAGAAGAGAAAGAAAGAGAGATTTTCAAGCTAAGAGTGAAGATATAACTGTATGCTTTCATCTAATATATTATAAAGCACAGTTCTGTGGACGTATCCCTAGGGAGAGGGTAAACCATGTATATATTTTTGTTGTGTGTGATTGATGTTGTGTTCTTCTACTCTATGATATATTGTTAATGCAATATTGTATTAGATCTGAGATATAGTTCATGCACTAGGCTTAAGGAAGATAAAGAATAACTAGGTTGATATGTGTTGTTGCCTTGAACCCACTTTACATTTCCTCTGGTTGTAGACACATGTGTCTCGAAAACCCCTATTGCTACTTCAGGTGAGACTGCATCTGCTTCACAGGTGTTGTCAAAAGGGTCAACAGTTAGGGCTTGTTGGTGCGTTGTTAGATTTGAACCTTAGGTCTTCCCCTGTGCCAACATATGGTTGTGTTGCCAAGACTGAGATCTTCTTGAGGGAATGTCAAGGTGGTTTCCATCGAAGATAGATATTCAAAAGTGGATAAAAGAACAAGAGAGGGACTTTTCTGAAGCACAAAATAAAAACCCTAATCTTAGTACTAAAGACTGGTTGGGGAAATATATCTATATTGATATACACAAGATTTTCTTTGGAGGAATTCATCAGGAGCTATATGAGTGGCTAGCCAGATTCGTAGATACCCAGTTCGAAATCAGACTCATACCATCTGTGGTTTGGATGTCGATGCTAATCAATAAGGTCAAGAGAGTTGATAATGTTGTGTCAAGAGAAGTAGATCACTGGTTTGATAGCACCATTAGAGGGTACATTACTGAGTTTTTTGTTGCAAGAGTAGAGTCATATAGCCAAGCTGAGAGATATTTCTTTAAGGGACCTAGACGAAAAATTTTACACTTTTTGAAGTTGAATATCAAGATGTTATTGCATGAGAAGAACATATTGAAGATACAGTAATCAGTCGGATCGAAAAATCTAATGTTCAATAACTCAGACAGTGACAACGACATAGAGTTTGGACACATGTGCAGTGGGAGAGTGTTCAGAGAAGTTCCTCTTACAAACCTATTTAAGAAGAATTAGGGAGACAAAGGATTCCACAGTGGAGAAGAGGCAGGTCTAATAGGCGAAGAGCACTTAGAGTCTGCTAGGGAAGAGGAAGGGAAGACTAAAGAACCTCACCGAGAAGAACCAAAAGATTCAGGAACTGCGTCGACTATTGAAGTAAGTACTATTACTCCTCCTGTTGTTTTAGTAGTGTTAAGTAGACAGAGTAGTCAGAGTTATCAGAGCACTCAGAGAACTGTTACCAAAAGTTCAGTACATACTCATTCAAGAAACCTAGGAAGACCTATGGTAGATGAAATGAGGATATCTATCTTTAGAGGAGATGGATCTAAAGATCCTGATCAACACTGGTTTTTATGCAAAGCTATATGGAGTATTAAGAATGTTACTAATGAAGCAATTAAGAGAACTTAGTTTAGTACTACCTTGAGAGACCACACAATCAACTGGTACATGATGTTTGTTAAAGGAATTGCACAACCTAAACCATTGAATGAGATCAAGAATGTGTTGAGTGCAGAATTCAAGAAACCCAAGTCGGAGTCACAATGCATTACAGAACTGAAAGAAATCAAACAAAGAGTAGTTGCACCTGTTTGGGAGTTTGATCAGAGGTTTAGGACCTTGACATACCATTTGAGTTTTCATATCCTAGATGAGCAGAACAAGAAATGGTTCATTGTTTCCCTCCTACCACACATCAGAGTTCCTTTGATGCAACAGAAGATCGCTTTGCAGGTTGAGTAACTGGAGATTTCCATGAAACTAGAATCATCCCCTATGTGAGAATCCAACTAAGGTATGATTCAAATTTTGAGTCATCTAACTAACTTATCTATACAGTTCAAAGATACAAAGAAAGAAAAGGGAAAATATAAAAGAGAAGACATCTCGTGTATCAGATGCAAATTAGAAGGTTATGAAAAGGATAATTGTCCTCTATTTCATAAGTACTTTTCTTCTGGAGCCCCGAGCTCTTTGAACCAAGTTACCCTACCCTGGTGCGAGGTATGTAGAAATAGACATTACCTGGGAGAATGATATTACATGAAAAAATATGTCTAGACACCTACAAACCTTTACTGCACATTCTATAAATATGTGGGGCATGATGAGAAATATTGTAGGGCTTATGACCTCTTGCATGAAAGATCAAGAGACACATACAAAATTCAAGGCGAAGTACAACAAGAAGGAAATACTACACATTTTAACTCCCTAGGAAGAGGAAACTTCAAACCTCACAATGGATTCAGAGGAAGAAGAAAAGGAGGAGGCATGGGTCGAGGTAGAGGATAGATCATTTGTTATAACTGCACAAGGCTAGGAAACTTGGCAAGGGACTCTCAGAACCCTTGTACGAGTTGCAGCTACTGCAACTCATTTAAACATGTTATTGAAGATTGTCCTATGTTGTTAGCCAAACTTCAGGAGAGACGAGGAGGAAACCCAAAAGTACAATTGATCTCAGTATAACCTCATGGAGAGTATCCCAGATTTGTTTTTATCACTAGAGGAGGCGCTATTATCGGAGAAGACAAAGTGACCCCAGGGAAGACTATAGAAGAATCAAGAGTTAGAAGAGCTGCAGAGAAGACACAAGAGTTTGATCTGGGGAAATGAAAGCAGACATTTGAAGAGGGAATAAAAGAGTTTGGAAGAGATCATGCTTCTTCGTCAAAGGAAAAACCATATGTGAGAGAATGTGGAATGACCGTAGCCTTTGATCAGTCTTCTTCACCCGGAGAAGGAAAAGAGGTAAGCAATCTTATGGAATTTTTATGTAATTGCATTAATTTGATTAAGGATAAAAAAGACATACAAGAAATACAAAATTTGATTAGACAGTATGAGATAGGAAGGGTAGATATGCTACTGAATAATGCAGTACATCAACTATCTAGGAAGAGAAGGAAAAATAAGGAACTACACCTTAATGCTCAGATTGGATATTATGATATAGATTATGTGGTCCTCGACTTAGGGTCAGAGGTCAATGTTATGACATAGAAGACCTAGGAATTGATGGGAAAACCTAAGTTAATTTATTCCCTATCAAGCTTAGGATGGATAATCAACAGGCAGTAAGCCCCTTTGGAAGGTTGGAGCATGTCCCTGTGGACATCGATGGGGTAAGGACGATTGTGGGCTTTGAGGTGATTGAGATAGTTGATGATAGTCTTCCTTATCCTGCGCTGTTAGGAATTGATTAGGATTTCAACAACTCCACTGTTGTTGAATTAAAGAAAAAAAGAATGAAATTTGAAGGTGATGGTGTTAGGGTATTTTCACCTTTGGATCCTGATGAAGGTCGGAGGTACACAAAACCCATCGGAGAATAATACCACGCATATGAGCTTGAAAATATACATAAATTGACAACAAGATAGTAGGATTACATTAATCCTATGGAATATGGGAATTTAAGTAGGATTACATTAATCCTATGGAAGATGGAAATTTAATATGGCGAAGTGACAATGCATGCTCATCAGACTTGGAAGAAGCTCTAGAGAATTGGCAGAACAATATGTATGAAGTTTCTGTGCGGAGATGTGCTAGATTGACTAGGGAAGTTTGTTGGATTGGTATAGAAGTAAGTAACTTGCCCACATTCGATGGTTTAAATAATTTATAAACTTTATGGTTTGAATTTGAAGAAATTGTACCAGTACAATAGAGATTGTTGGCACTAGATGAAGCCTTGAAAGAAACACCAACAAGATGGTGGTGAACACATAAGAAGAACATCCCAGAGTGGGTGCAATGTTGCAATGTGATGACATCATGCTTTTCAGAACAAGTCGAATGATGCGAAGTTAGATACACAGGTCAAAGTTGTCCGAATGACAATGTGTGAAGTTGTGAGGAGGCCTGGAGCAACATTCCTCGAGAACAGTGGGTGCACAATTTCATCAACACTCTGGACACAACGCCTATCAATTGGTATCTTCAAGCAAAATTGTTCCTCACCACTTCATATTGGTACAGTATGACTCAGAACTTTGTAGCTACATTTTTATTTGAGAGTCAGTATCTCATGGTGGATCAAGTTTTTCAATTTGTCAGAAGAAAAGTATTTAAGGAGGAACCTAACCTCCTTGTTGAGAAAGAAGAGGATGAATGGACTACCCCTCTTCGGAAATTGTAAGGTTGCTACAATGCCAATCTTGATGAAGACGATGATCCTAAGAATGTGAACATCGTAGAAATAGAAGGGCAGAGAGACGTAGAAGGACTAGGAGTCGAACTACCTTTCATTGGACAAATGATCAAGATCATGAAATTTAACATTGGAACAAAGAAAGCACCCAAGTTTTTTAATGTTGGAGATTATTGGGATTATTTCACCATTTATAAGATCACATAATTACTACATGAATACCAGGACTTTTTTCCAACCAAGTTCACTGACATGAAGGGCATTAAATGGCCCATGGAAGAGATGAAGATCACCTTGAAAATAGATGCAAGGCCAGTCAATAAGTGACCCTACAGATTGAATCCCAAATATAAGGAAAAAGTGAAAATTGAATTAGACAAAATGTTGTAAGAAGGAATCATAGAACCTATTGAAGAATCAGAATGGATTAGCCCTATGGTGGTTTAATATATGTAACAACCCTAGTTAAATAGTTGCATAGGGTTTATCAAGAATAGTTGATTATTTAATTAATTGTCCTAATAGATTTTAGTTAAACAATGATTATTTATTAATAATATTAATTAATTAATTAATTAATAATTAATTGTTTATATCTATTGATTAATTAATTAATTAATTAATTAATTAATTAATTAATTAAAGGTTAGGGTAATGAATTAAGAGCTTAATAAATTTTAAATTATTTTTATAAGACTTTACGTATGCAAGGGGGGAATGAAGCATGGGATGGAAGGATAAGGTAATAAAGGAATCAGATAAGGTAATAAAGGAATGGGATAAGGTAATAAAGGGGGGATAAGGTAATTAATGGAGGATAGGGAGTCGGCGAATGAGGGGAGACATGACTGGGAAGAGTCCTTTGGGAGAGGATTATGAAAATTTGGGGAAGGAGCATTATTGGGGAGGAGGTCTATATTTCTGTTGGATATTTTCTGGTTTTTGGAGGAGTTTGGTTTTAGAGTTTTGGTGAACCATTGCAGGGGGCACCAGGTTGTTGGGAGTTTTGGGCTCGAGGGTAAATATTCCTTATGGTATCTTGGAGCTAGGGAGCCGGACAGGCTGCTCCTCGCTGGTTGGGTGGTTAGTCGGTTTGGGCAGGGATTGGTCAAAACAATAGGCTGGGCAAAGCAACAGAGAGGATAGTCGAATATTGGGATAATAGCATCATCCATAGGTATCTATATTCTGTTATGTAATTCATTAGATTGTTGTTCATAAATTAATTTATGTTGCTTATATGCTAAATGAAATAAATTACTTATTGTTTCTGCGTAGAAGTAATCTCATCTGTTAAAATTTATGAGATTTAATAGGCTAATTAAACTAGGTTTCTACATATGGTATTAGAGCCCGGTTCAAAACTGAAACCTGGGCTTGAACACTCACAATGCTGAGATTTTTTCTTTGTGCCAACATGGTCTTTGTCTCCAATCCAAGATGGGTTTCTACAGTTTCTATTGATATATATTTTTCATTTTTTATTTTTACAAACCAATAGCAATGCTATTTTTCCTATCTGTTACAGAATCATAAACAACAAAAATATACTTGCAATTCATTAAAAGCTAATTCTGTGGGACACTATTTCGAAGATAAATACGATGTGCTTTAAAAATTAATCTCTGCTTACTACAACAGTGTTGAAGGGTATAAGTCTAGATGATGACTAACAAAAATATACTTGCATTTCATTAAAAGCTAATTTTATGGGACACTATTTCGAAGATAAATACGATGTGCTTTAAAAATTAATCTCTACTTACTGCAACAGTGTTGAAGGGTATAAGTCTAGATGATGACTATCAAATTGGAAGAAGAACATTGACTTTAGTCATGCCACTTTATATATGAGAAGCTATATCTTGTTTTCTTCCTTTCCAAAAGGTTGAAATAGGTGTGACTTGATTACAAATAACGAAAGAACAATGTTTTCTTTCTCACTAATTTGATAATTCTTCAGTATTTGATAAGGTTTCAAGAGTTTTGAACAAATTGATCCAATTTTAAGAGAATTGGGAAAATATCAGAGTAATACAGTCATATTAGTTGACTTAGGTTTCAAGAGATTTGGAGTGTGTTAAAGGAGTAAGATAGTCATATTAGCAAGGCTATGTCACTTTGTATGTGTGTGTTGTTGTTGTTACACGCATACAAAGGGTGATTGGTTACAGGAACAAAGACTGTTCACTCTCTGTAACTTGAAAACTATCTTTGATGGTCCTGGATTTAGGAGAGGGGAGGGTCCCTCCTAACCTTCATATAAATCTGTCATTTTGAAGACAAGGGAGTGCTAGAGTTATCGCAACTAGTAGAGAGGAGTTATCATTTTAATCGTTGTAGTTCTAAGACTTTAACAATCCCCAGATAAAATAAAATAAATTCCAACAGAAGCTATTACCTACTAAATCCATTACATGTCTAGTCATGCCCTAATTTGTCGATTCATTGGTGTTTTGACAACATAATTTATTCTTAGGAACGGATATCTTCAGCATGGTTAATTAGAGATTTTATCAGTCTGCACTTCCCTGCAAAGGGTTTATTCATTATCGAAGTCAATGAATACAAAGACAACACAGAGTATTTTTGAAGATGACTCCTATTTCTTGCTTCAAAACTTTAGAATTCCTCTCGTCCCTCTCTCCTAACCGGTAAGACTAATCTGGTAAGCATATTCAAAACAAAAAACAACTAAAAAGACTTGATCTTAGTAGCCATATTAATAGTTTCTACACATACACACTATCACATTACTAGCATATTGTTCTGTTAATAAAATTAGCTTAGCCTCATGAGAGAATTGTTCCCAACAGCAAAACGATTTTTGCATTAAAAACAGAGATTAACTACTTAAACCCTGCTAGAGGAATTAAATATCCATAAGTTTAAATCTACCAACGTTAGACTCATAGTCTTCACAATAGAAAAGGCTCTTAATCAAAAAGTTTGAACCAACAACAACCTTTTCTCAGTTAAGTCGCAAAAATTGCCTAATATTGCCAGTTTTTATAGTCGGCCTAAAGTTACCATGGAAAGATGGCTTACTTATTCTCCAAAGAGATTTATTCCAAATGAAAAAAGGCTTCTGACGAGGAACAAAGAATTTACCAACTTAAAAACCTTCCCAATGAACAAAATAAAGATAGATTTAAGCCTAATGAACCTGTATCTCTTTCTGGCATCATAAAAATCAAAGCCCTAACGACATAAACACACATTCATTTCAGCTCTGCCAATTGCATGGTCCAATTTCTCAACCATTGTCATTTCTGTTGCTCTGTCCTAGTACCATCCTGCAACACAACACACATGTTAGTTACCAAAGCCACAATATACAATCCAACGACCAATGCTAGAAACCAAACACCTGACAAATGAGGAGGAGAAGCCATGAGAGAAGGCCATGGCAGTTGACCACGTAACCAGAAACCTCACAAGAAGAAACGATGGGGAAAATAGGAATTAGGGTTACGTCGATAAAGGTTAGGGTTTAGATAGGGGGACACTGGAGGAAGCAAGGCGGGCACGTGGAATCCATGCATGCTCGCACTTGTTTTTAAATTATTTTGATTTTTTTTTATTATTAAAATTTATATATATATATATTTTATATTATTATTTTTGTGTGTGTTCGTTTAAATTTTTTATTTTAGTGTAAAGTATAGTTAACTATTTTAAAAATAATTAATTAATTAAACTAATTTAATTAATTGTTTTAATTAACTGTCTTTAANTAAAATTTATATATATATATATATTATATTATTATTTTTGTGTGTGTTCGTTTAAATTTTTTATTTTAGTGTAAAGTATAGTTAACTATTTTAAAAATAATTAATTAATTAAACTAATTTAATTAATTGTTTTAATTAACTGTCTTTAATTTAGTGTAAAAATAATTTTAAAGTTAATTAATTATCTTTTAAAAAAAATTAATTAAATTAATTGTTTTATTTAGTGGAAAGTTAATCTACATTAAAGTTAATTAATGATTTTAGGGATTAGATCAAATTTGGGTTAGATTAGTTTTTTTTTGGAGCAGACGGGTTTTGAACCCACGACTACTCACCATAGTCCAAGCCTTGGAAAACAACCAAACACCAATGCGCCACACATGAGTCATTATAAAATAAATTCTTCTACATAAATAAATTAATAGTCATAAAATACTATCCCGAAGTATAATCTCCAATTATCCATGTTAACCAAACACTGAGTTCGGAGCCCTCAACCACCAAGACAAGCACCAAGTCCCTCCATTCCATTCTACTAGTCAAAGTCGAGCACCAAACTTTGGTGCATCGCCTCAAGCTCACTACATCTTGTGACCACAAGTCTAGAAACAATACATAACCACAACGCACAAGCGCTAAGCTCGAATTCTCAAAAACCACTCTACAATCCTCAAGACTCCCACCTGCAGCCACCGAGACACACAATTCAATGCATATGTACAACGCGCCAAGGAAATCCCATGAGTCAAGCATCGAAGGATAGCCTTAGACTCATTTCATCAACATTAGGTTGGAAGTCACCTTAATTAGTTGTAAATGCAAAGTATAAGTACTTAGAACAAGATAAGCGAGAGGGGGCTTCATGCGCGCTAGGAGGGTAAGTTAGAGGAATGAGCAAGTGGGGTACAGTGCTAGCGTAGCTACCAGGAGAAGGAGTCAATAGTTTTCTTAGGTGAATAAATCAAGTTTAGATGCTTTAACCCTAACCTAGCCACCTCCCCTAAAGAGAGTAACGTCTGTTTACAGACAAGTAAAGAAAAACTTACACCTAACCTTGTTTTCTAGTTTAAGTTGCACAAATTGGAAATGTCCTTGAACTCACCCTGACAAGTTTGGTTGATGCAGGTTAAATCATATAGGATTGTTAGGACTCAAGGGAATCGAGGCAGAGGAGCATCGTCGAAGGCACCGCCAACACCACCAACGCCACCACCACCATCATCGGAACTAATTCTCATACTACGCTTTTTGGAGGCCATAAATGAGACTTTAAAGGGGCAACAACCAGCAGGGATTGAAGTGGAACCCCCACCATCTGGAACAGGTAATCTAGAAGCATCGAGGGATTCAGGGGGAGGACCTCCACCCAAAGACATCACTAGAGAACTGTAGAAGATCAAACTTCCATAGTTTTCCAAGGGTCACGCCAGTGAACGCACAGAAGAATGGTTGGAAGGCATGACAAGGTGTTTTGCCTTAAGGGACTATGCATCCACCTCAAAGGAAAAGATAACAATTTTTCAGTTGAGAGACAGTGCCTTGAGCTGGTGGGGCAACCTGGAAAGACAACTGCATCTTACCCCGAACACCGTATCTTGGGAACTTTTTGAGGAGAGGTTTCGAAGGAAATATATGCCAACTTACTATAAGGAACAACAGGTAGGAGCATTTAATGCTCTAGTACATGTAAACATAACCGTAGAGGAATATGAGATTAGGTTTATGGAATTCGTCAAGTATTTTTCGTATATGGATAATGACCAATTATAGGCAGAACATTTCATCTATGGGTTGAACTCTAAGATAAGGGCTATGGTGTGGATGTGGAAACCGTCTTCAGTAGCTGAAGTTGTGGAAAATGTGCGTTATACGGAGGAACACATGAATTTAACCAGAGGTACGAGACCGACCTTTCCACATCATCCTAGATTCGTAGGGAATGCCCCTAGGACATTTCCCAAGGGAGGGGGCTCAAGGCCACCTCCATATGGTAACAAATTCGCACCAAGGAAAGTAGGCACAGGGATTTCAATGGCAGCGAGTGAAGCATCTTGTTCATCACCAATGACACAGGTAGGTCCACGAACATCTCAGGGAGCAACTAGTAGGGCAGGGGTTCCAGGGGAAGGAACTCATTTCATAGACAGTCACAGAACAATGCGCAGGTTCAATCTCATGTTACCTGTTGGGGATGTGGAGAACCCCATTACCAGCGTGACTGCCCAAAGTTACAATTAGGATTTGTGCATAGAGAAGGAAAGGCCCTGATGGGAAGAGCAAGTAGCAGCCACCAAATTTAGGCAACGGTTAATAATCGCCAGGACAAACATCAATCCACAGTGGTGGAGTCATCAGGTACGCTAAATCATATCAACGTTAAGATTTTATTTGATTTTGGTGCTACAGATAGTTTCATTTCACCATCTGCATTAGAAAAGAGT
>JASDQU010099781.1:621580-659536 GCA_032191745.1 Picea mariana | reverse complement strand
GGTGCCACTGTATATTCCATTGTAGGGTGTGGACCCTAGTTATGATTAGGAGGGGTGGAGGCATTTCCCACCATGTATCCTCTGAAACCTGAAGTCATGGGACGACGGTGTTAGCTCATGCTCCTCTAGACATGTGATGATGACTGTCAGTTGCTTGCTGGGGTATCTTGGTCGAAATAGTGACACTTCTACTTATGGGTTCTATTTGGAGTTAGGTCAATATAGTTGACGCTCCAAGATAGTTCAACAGAGGAAGGATAGGAATGAAGATGGAAGTAAGTTAGGGAGGAAGGATGAGTAGAAATAGTTGAGAAAGTATGCAGATTTGTTTGATGGTGGAATTTATTGTTTTTCCCTTCTAAAAAGAAAATGTGTATATATGAATATTCATAATTACGTAACTAAACCACAATTGTCTAAATAAAATTGTTGAACTAGATAATTGTAATTAAAGGATTTCACAAACATTTGATTGGTTTATTGTCTTTTATAAAAGAATAGTCTTGTTGATTGGATTGGATGCATACATAAATTACTCTAAGGGTGATAGTTATTGATTATTAGTACATGCACGAGACTTGTATGTACTAGCTACACATGCATTTCTTGAACATGTACACTAGTATGAATGAGTTTCTTGGCTTACTTACTAATAATGACGGCTATTTGTTATGAATGTGTGAACCATGTTTCTTTTCCCTTGTATCATAAAATACCATAACTTTGGGATGAAGTTTCCTGAAGGGTGGGTCTATGTAACAACCCTAGTTAAATAGTTGCATAGGGTTTATCAAGAATAGTTAATTATTTAATTAACTGTCCTATTATATTTTAGTTAAACAATGATTATTTATTAATAATATTAATTAATTAATTAATTATTGATTAATTGTTTATATCTGTTGATTAATTAATTAATTAATTAATTAATTAACTTATTAAAGGTTAGGGTAATGAATTAAGATATTAATAAATTTAAATTATTTGTATAAGACTTTACGTATGCAAGGGGGGAATGAAGCATGGGATGGAAGGATAAGGTAATAAAGGAATCAGATAAGGTAATAAAGGAATGGGATAAGGTAATAAAGGGGAGGATAAGGTAATTAATGGAGGATAGGGAGTTAGTGAATGGGGGGAGATATGACTGGGAAGAGTCCTACAGGAGAGGATTATGAAAATTTGGGGAAGGAGAATTATTGGGGAGGAGGTCTATATTTCTGTTGGATATTTTTTGGTTTTTGGAGGAGTTTGGTTTTGGATTTTTGGTGAACCATTGCAGGCGGCACCAAGTTACTGGGAGTTTTGGGCTCAGGGGCTAGGATTCCTTATGGTATCCTGGAGCTAGGGAGATGGATAGGTTGCTCCTAGCTGGTTGGGTGGTTAGTCGGTTTGGGCAGGGATTGGTCAAAGCACTAGGCTGGGCAAAGAAACAGAGAGGACAACCAGATATTGGGATAATAGCATCAGCCAAAGGTATCTATATTCCGTTATGTAATTCATTAAATTGTTGTTCATAAATTAATTTATGCTTCTTAGATGTTGAATGAAAGAAATTACTTATTGTTTCTTCGTAGAAGTAATCTTATCTGTTAAAATTTATGAGATTTAATAGGCTAATTAAAATAGGTCTCTACAATATAAGCTAATAGGAGATATCAGGATCTGTGTAGATCTCACGAAGATGAATGATGCATGTTTGCATGACCAATTCCCTACACTTTTCACTAACGAAGTGTTAGATATTGTGGGAGGACATGAGGTATATTCCTTTAAAGATGGATTTTTTAGGTTATCACCACATCAGGATTGATAAATAAGATTGCCATAATACCACATTTGAAACAGAATGGGGTTCCTACTAGTACATAATGATGCCTTTCATATTGAAGAATGCACCATCCATCTTTTCCAAGGTGGTGGTCGAATCATTCAAGGAGTTTTACACAAATTTATGTAAGTGTATTTTGATGATTGGACTATTTTTAACTTATTGCAAAATCATATTGAATGTTTAAGAATAATGTTGGATAAGTGCAAGAAATGTCAGATTGCCCTGAACCTGAAGAAGTACATCTTCTATTCACCCTTTGGGGTGCTTCTAGGACATATTGTGTGTAAGGAGGGGTTGTTCATAGATCTTTCTAAGATCACCATCATCATTGATCTACCCCCTCCCAGTTTAGTGAGACAACTGCGCACTACATTGGGACATACTATATACTCTAGGAAGTTCATTAAGGGATATGCACAAATTACAACTCAGATGGAGAATCTTCTGAAGAAAGATTGTCAGTTTCAATGGATAGAAGAATGCCAAGAGAGCTTCAACACACTGAAACAGAAAATGGTTACTACGCCTATTCTGGTTTTCCCAGATTGGAGCAAGGAATTTCATGTGCATGTCAATGCATCCTCTATTGCACTAGGAGAAGTTTTAGCACAACTAGGAGCAAGATATATTGACCATCTGTTAGCTTTTTCTAGTACTAAATTATCTACAACTGAGATAAACTACACTACCACTGAGAGAGAAGGGTTAGACACAGTGTATGCACTGCATAAGTTTCGTCACTATTTGTTGGGAAGACATTTTAAGATGTTATCTGATCACTCTACATTGGAATACTTAGTCAACAAGCCAGTGTTGGGGGGAAGAATATGTAGATGGCTACTGTTATTCCAGGAATATGATTTTGAGATTGTGGTCAAGCAAGGGAGAATGAACAAGGGACCTGATTATTTATCCAGATTAGAGAATGGAGAGGAACCTACTAGTTTGGAGGATATATTACCATATGCACAGTTGTTGGCCATCATAAAGGTTGATGATCAATTTGTCGAGATAGTCTAGTTCCTGTCAACAAGAATGACACGTAGTGACTATACAATCATTCAGAAGAAACAGTTGGCATTTTGCGCTGTGAATTTTTCACTTATAGTTGGACAGCTATATAAGATGGGACCTAATGAGATCTCGAGGAGATGTGTTATAGAGGCAGAAAGACCACCGATTTTAGCTGAATCACATGAAGGCATCGCAAGAGGACACTATGCAGGGAAAGCAACAATGTAGAAGGTTCTTAGAACTAGCCTCTCGTGGCCTACTTTACATAAAAATGCCAAGGAATACTATAAAGCCTGCGATGTATGCCAAAGAGTTGGGAAGCCTTCCCAAAGAGATGAGATGTCTTTAGCATAGCAGATGAATTTGCAGGCATTTGAGAAATGGGCCATTAATTTTGTGGGACCTATTAAACCACTAGGGAAGCACACATGAGCAAGATACATTATCACTGCGACATAGTGTTTGACAAGATTGACTGAAGCAAGAGCAGTGAAGGACTATAGTGAAACTACAACTACGCGATTTATATTTGATGATATCATAACTCAGTTTGGATTCCTGAAGACCCTTATGCATGATCAAGGTACACATTTTATTAATAATACCATTGAGGCTTTGACTCAGGAATTTGAAGTCCACCATCAGAAGATTAGTCCTTATCATCCAAAAGTGAACGGGACGGTCAAATATTTCAATAAGATCTTGGAGATAGTGCTGACGAATATTTGTAGTGTGAACAGGGATGATTGATATTTGAGAGTACCAGTAGTGTTATGGGCCTATAGAACTACTTGCAAGAAACTAGCAATGCAGACTTCCTTTAAGATAGTCTATGGTCTAGAAGCAATTGACCCCATGGAGTATTTAGTTCCTAGCTTAAGAATTGCAACATCCACAGATATGGATGAAACTGGCATTATTCAAGAGAGGCTCGCGCAGTTGGTAGAACTCGAAGAAGACAGATTTATTGCAGGTTTTCATCAACAGGTAAAGAAGGAATGAGAAAAGGCTTATCATGACAGGCACATCAAGAAGGAAGCCTTTAAGGAAGGAGATCTGGTATTGGTATATGACAGCAATTTCATGAAGAATCCAGGGAAGTTTAGGACACATTGGCTTGGGCCATATGATGTTTCTTATGTTACAGAAGGAGGAGTTGCGCAATTGAAGACTTTGAATGGAGAATGGAAGGAAGGTTTATTGAATGGGAGCCAGTTGAAATTGTATTATGACAACCAACTTCCTCATAGCACTCAGTAAAAGAATAAGGATAAGGGTCTAGGTACCAGGTGCAGTTGAAACTGGGTACCAGACACATAAAAGATAGTCTGCACAAGGAAGGGAGAGACAAAGTAGAAAGCATAGGCTTCCCCGCACAATTTGAATTTGAAGTGAAACAAAAGGTTCAGACCTGAAGTGCCTCGGGATGAGTCACATGTGAGTGTTGGGGGCCTATTGGCCCTTGGTTATGGAAGAAAGCGAAGGGTAAGGAAGAAGAGAGAAGTACGAACTGCGTGGAAGACAAGTTGACTGAGATTGGGTTGAAGTGGCCAAAGACGTAGAAAAGAAGGAGCGAAGTAAGAGAAAATGAGCCATTGAACAAGAAGATCGAGGAAGATAGATCAACAAGGAATATGGATCATGGAAAAATCAGCAAGAATAAAAATCCACCAATGGATGCTTTGTAGCACCTTGCAGAAAAGAAGGAAATACAGGCTGGTGAAGCCCTGAAAATATAGGTCAAGTTGACGAAGGGTTTTAGACACCTAGGGTTTTGGAATTAAGGGTTTTGACACCTAGGTTTCAGTCTAAGGTTGTTTAAGAGTCATTGTAATGTATAAATAAAGGTCAAGAGGACCCAATATGGGTTTGATGATGTTATGATGAGTGATTTTTGTTATTATGGAGAGAGAAGTATTGTTTTGTGACAACAAACTGTGTTGTAAGATCTTCAGCAGGGTGCAAAGATCAACCCTACATCTAGGTGCGTAGGGAGGGAAAAGAAGAAGAGAAAGAAAGAGATATTTGTAACCTAAGAGTGAAGATAGAACTTTATTCTTTCAGATAATATATAATAAAGCGCAGTTATGTGGACATATCCATTGGGAGAGGGTGAACCACGTATATCTTGTTGGTGTGTGTGATTGATGTTGTATTTTTTTGTTCTCTTATATACTGTTAATGAAATATTGTGTTAGATATGAGATATAGTTCGCACAGTATGACTAAGGAAGATATAGAATAACTAGGATGTTGTGTGTTGTTTACTTGAACCCACTTAGCATTTCCTCTGGTTGTAGACACATGTGTCCTGCAACCCCTGTTGCTACTTCGGGTGAGACTACATCTGCTTTGCAGGTGTTGCCAAAAGGGCCAGTAGTTAGGTCTTGTTGGTGCATTGTTAGAGTTGAACCTTGGGTCTACCCCTATTCCAACAATATCCATTTGACCTCCACTCATAAAATCTACCTCCACCAACATTTTGATGGGTACTGGGCTTATCCTCTTGCAATATGAGGGTGTCTCTCAGTGTGAAAATTCATGGCGTCATTTCTAGGGAATGAATTGAAGAAACTTATTTGGGATTGAACGACAATGAAGCTCTAATTCTAAAGGTGCATCAGACATAAGTACCTTGAAGATTGAAAATTTCACCTGACGACTCCACTGTTTCAGTTATGTCTCCCAAAGGAAGACACACAGGGTCTAATCCACATATACCTCTGGAAACACTTGAAGCTAACTCAAAGAATATTATAAGAAAGGAAATATTTCTCAAGAATTCTTTTCAGCAGCTGTTCTAGATTGAAAATCTCCCTAGGAAGAACAAAATTGCACAAATCCATTTTTAGATGGGGAACTAAAGATGGACACATTATTCTGATTGTTGATATTTCACCATGGAGACTTCACTAGTTTGAAATGGAGAATATTTTAGATCAAAGGTATGCCCTCTTTTATTTTTCAAAAATAGTTGGTTTGCTTAATTTACTTCCTAATAGAGATGAATGGGAAAGTATCCCTCCTAAAGTAGATTTTCTGGTATTCATTAGAGGGGATTTCTCACGATTGGTGTAGATCTCTTCCAGTTACAAGTATCATCTCTTTAACAGGCTTTCATGCATCTTTTAACTCATTTTGTAAAGAGTGTTTTCCAATTGAACGTCTTTTTCAGGGATGTTGTGATGATTTTTCTTTGCTCCATAAATATTTTTCTAGTCATGAAAGCCAGATTTGTGATGAAGCATTCACTGAAGAAGAAGACATTTATCACGAAGAGAAAGAGGTGTTGAATGGTATTCTCTATGTTAACAATAACACAAAAACATATGGAATCATATTAGATCTATTTGTTGGTTTAAATGTTCATGAAGATTAACATGTCTCTTTTGAATATGTTGATGACGAAGAGAAAGTGTATTTTGCAGTAGATATTTCTTTTGATTATGAATGTGAGATAGATGATAAGCTGGTTACCAAAACTAGGGAATATTCCTCTTTGTTTTTTCCTATCTTTTCTGGATTGAAGGAAGATTTTGTTTGTTTCTCTTATGAATAAAATGCAGAGGATATTTTGTTATTGAAACAAATGTTTTTGGAATCCTTTCTTATGATGAAGAAGTTGTTTCAAATACTGACCAAAAACAACCAAATTTTTATGAATATCCCAGCGAAGATGATGAAGAGCAGAGTTTTCCCATGGATTCTTTGGAACCTCATAGCATGGTTCATGTATATGATAATTATAAATTTGATCCTTGGGAGGGCCATGGAGGAGAAAAAGAAGAGCTAAATGTGCAACTTATCTCATGTCCAACACTTATAAATGAGAAAATATCACCTGGGATTATAAAACCTGCATCAATCCTTTATCCACCTGTACACGTTGAGAACATCAAAAATAGGTGAGTAATGATGAAATAAAGCATGCCTTATTATAAATTTTACGACCCTGTGGGGTTATATATGGAGTTGAGTTTTCCAGAAGCATTGGAGCCTACAAAATTATTTATCTTATCATCATTTGGGGGTATTTTCAGTGTTCCAAAACATGTTTTCATTCTGATGTCATACTTCCCTTACGCTTTATGGATCATTTGGAGTGAAAAGAAGAATAATTTTACCAAATAGTTTGGGTGGATATGGTGGAAGTTTCACCTAGCGCATTGTAAAACTCAGTTAGTTTAGGATTGTACATAAATAAGCTCCTTTTGGAGCATGTGTGTTTGTTTTCTTTTTAAGTTGAGTACTGTACATGTTAGCCTACTATCAACAGCTAAGGCACTAGAATTTCTTGTTCTTGGCAGCTCACAGGGAGCATGACATCCCCGGTGGAGACAAATGTTATCACATGATGTTGTCAAGGTCACATGTCGATCAAGTATGTTTTATGCACAGGGAAAAACTATGAGAAAAATGCATCATTCATAGAAGTCCATTTGGGCTTGAAATACAAGCAAAAAATCAGGTTCATTTTTTAGTTGTAAGATCTGAGCGAAAGAAATATCAGTCATCCAATCAAGAAAGGATTAATTCGTGAACGACGGATCTCATTTGAGAGAGATCGATGGTGGGAAGGCATTGCAGGGATCGGGAGGAAAGTTAAATTTTCTACAAGTTGTGAGCCTGCATTCGCTCAAGATTGTTGATCTTGCTAGATCAACAGATCAACAATTCATATTGATCTCACTATGAAGGAGCATCTTCACATTGTAGGGATCGAGTGTAATATACCAGATATAAAAAGTATGCAGAACAAAAATAAAATGGCAGAATAACAGTAATATAACCATCATAATCTCCACAATAACACAGAAATGATATAAGAATAACAACAGAAATAACAATTTGATTCAGAAAGCAATGTTCACGGGTCTCTTCAAGTGGAAACATCCAGTCGATAAGTTCTTTGTTACAATAATCTCTAAGATAAGGTTTTCATACCCTCAACCCTTATTTATACTAAATATGTCTATCAAGAGAAGCTTCTAGAGGAAGATCCTTCTAGAAGCGGAAGCTTATATTAGGTCTTCTTACATCTTCCATATTCTATTTTATTGAAAGGCCTTATTAATATTGACCTTTATTACATCCGAATATATTGATCTACCTATGTGCAGGTTAGGACCCTAACATGTCCACCCCCTTAAAAACAGCCTTGTCCTCAAGGCTTGAGATGTGGAAACTGCTACAGAATGGTAGCTGGTTCCCAAGTGGCATCTGGGGGAGTTGTATATTACCACTAGACTAGCACTTTCTTGATGGTTCTCTGATGTAGGCGATGCTCATGCTCATCCAAAAATGCTTCTGGCTGTAGCCAAATGGATCCTTCTTCAGCTAACTTGGGAAGGTTGGTTTGAATTTGGCACCTAGTTCCAATCACCTTCTTTAAGCATGAAACATGAAAAATAGGATGTAGCTTCGACTGACTGGGCTGAGCTAACTGATAGGTGACTTGTCCCACACACTTGAGAACTATATAAGGACCATAAAATTTGGGTGCTAGCTTCTGACAATGCTCGGCCTTGAGGGAAGTTTTCTTGTATGGTTGCAGTCACAAAAACACCTGATCCCCTTCTGCAAATTGATGTTCAGAGCGACCTTGATTTTCTTGTTTCTTCATACAATTATGTGCCATGACCAAGTTCTCTTTAAGGTTACAAAGAATATCCTCTCGAACTGTAAGTGTTTGGTCAACCGCCTGGATGATGCAGGAGCATCACCAACGTCAAGTGAGCATGGGGCAGGCGCCAATGCATTTTGGCACATGATAAAATTGTTTGAATGTTTTTGAAGTGGATACGCCAAACATAAATGAAATAGTTAAGGAAGGGTGTACTTCCATATTGTAAAACAGACCTTGAGTGTCCCGCTCTCGTCTGTAGTAGGTGAAGGCATTTATGTTAGTTGTTGTAAGTAGATAGTTTTAATTTCCTAGATTTGACAGTTTCAGGAGCCGGAGGGAAAACAGATATAGACACCCTCACTTGTATCATTATAACATTAGAAAGATAAGCAACATTATGAGCATAGAGAAGAGAGAGAAGAGAGCAGAGAGTTGTAGTTGAAAACAACCATGTACAGAGATTTGAATTAATAGAAAGAGCTTTGATTCAAATTCATGGTGTCATATTTGTTCTCTGTGTATGCATTGTGAATGTTATGCTCATGGATTTTTATTCCCTGATATGCATTTGCTTTGATGTGTGAATGTATGATTTCATGTTAATGTCTAAAATCTGAAGAGAGGGAGAATAGAGAATGAGTTTCCATTGTTTCTCTATCTGAGAAAGAGTTTTCCTGGAAGGAGTGCAGTGAAATTGTCCACAAGATGTGCGTTGACAGAAGTCAGAGTTCATCTCTGCAAGCTCAAGAGAGACAACTATGTTTTCATTCTTGCAGAAGTGGAAGTCAAGCACAGGAGCTGTGTAAAGAGTGTGTAGGCTAAGTAAAGTCTCAGAGTTTGCGAACCTGAGGGAATTGTTGAAAAGATTGTTTCCGCAAGGAGTGCGTGCAGGATTTTTTTCCCCAAAGGACTTGAGGATTTTTTCGATCAAGCTCAGGAGGGATAGGATCTTTGAAGCTGTCGAAGAAAAGGTCAAGAGAGCGAGTGCCTTGAAGTATTGGAAGAAGGTGCAGTAATGTTGGTTGCAAGAGTAAAGTTTTGCGAAGGAACACTTTGTTCGTTTTGCAAAAATCACCAAGGAGGAATTTGACGGTCGGAACCCTTCGGGGAGGATTTGTGAAGTCTCGGAATCCGTCAAATCATGTAGAGGAGCAAGGAAGTTATGGTGGGTATTTTTCATAGTGAAATCTCGGGAGAATCGGACCATAGGAGCTGAATCAATGAGGACCATTGGATCACCCACATATTTTGCATCTCGGAGTTTTGGGAGGTGAAGGGTTGAAACCTGTGTAGCGAGACTCGCGAAATCATGAAAGGCGAAGTCCCGAAATAGAAAACGGATCTGAGCCATTTGGTACAAGGTGGACACATGTTGCGAGATCATCCGTATCGAGGACTCGGATACCGGAGTCCGAAAGAGAAGTTTTCCAACTTCGCGAGTGGTGAAGTTGCAAAAAGAATCAGGACTGTCCATCTGAGAGTGGACAGGTGGCATACTCACTGACATGAAGGTCAGACCTTCCGTTGACCATTTCAGGGTTTCATGGGTCGGATGTCCGAGAGCATAGCACCAGGAATCGCAAAGTTGCGAGGTCTGAAACTCTGAAAAAGGAGGGAATTTTTGTGTGGGACCCGTGAAGAAGACGTGTTAGAATTTTTCATTTCGGCATATTGGAGGATAAGAGGTTGACACTTTCATCCCGAAAGTCTCGAAGTCGCGAGTAGAGAAACTGTGATAGAATCTAAGTCATCCATCGGAGGAGGACAGGTGGCAGAACCACACGGTTGGCCCGGGAAATAATTAGTCGGACACACGTCATGCTTTTGGAGGAGTCAACACCATGTTGACCTCTCATGTCTCGGGAACTTGGGAGATAAGGGAACAAAGTCTTGAGCCTTCAACTCGTAAAGTTGCAAGTAGCGAGAACAAGAGGAGAAAAGTCAAATCTCACCTCTCGGGGGTTCAGAAAAGAAGGTGCCAAAGGTTAAGTATTTGAACTCACGAAGGCGTGAGAGGCAAAAGGTGCTAGTGCTTAGCCTAGCTAGTGGTCGTGCAGGGGAGGTGCTGACAGAGAAGGAGCCATAATCATTTTGTGATCTTGGGTATCGCAGATTTGGAGGAAGAAGAGTCGGATTCTCAACTCGCGAACTCGCGAGATTGTGAGTTGCCAAAAAGGACCTGTGGATCGATCATTTTGCAGATTCCAGTGGGAATCAAAAGAGTTGATCCAGCTCAAGGGCATATAGAACAATCCTGTGAGCAGATATCGGCCCGAGGGCCCATAGGTTTGCGCCATTTGGTAAAAGAGCACAGAAAGAATACTTTGCTTTCTATAGCAGGGAAAAGGAAGATTCACCATGCCGTCGATAAGAAGAGACAGGAAAACACCTAATCTGCCAGAGGATAGGGAAATGCTGAGAAGAAGGGGTAGGAAGATGCCTGATCCAGCCATGGAGATAGAGTTGCGTGACCTACACGCCATACTTGAGGACATGGAGACAACATAGGGGTGCACAACCAGTGTTTTGGATCTTACTGATTCCAAAAGAGAAAATGAGGTCAAACATGAAGAAGAAGAGGTCACAGCAAAAGATGCAAAAAACGAACGCCTGATTAGGGCTGTTTCAAGAATGGGTGCTAAGGCAAAAATGGACATTCCGGTATATGAAGGAAACCTAGATGTTGAAGAGCTTGTAGACTGGGTTAGAGCTCTGGACACATATTTTGACTATGAAGATGTTGAGGAGAACAAAAAGGTCACACATGCTATCACAAGGTTAAAAGGACATGCAACATTGTGGTGGGATGAGCTACAAGCTGACAGACGCTCCAAGGGCAAGTAGAAGATCAAAAGTTGGGATAGGATGATCGAGAAGATGAAGGCAAAATTCATTCCCAGGGATTACCAGATTACTTTATTTCGAAGAATGCATATTTGAGATAGAAACTGATGTCAATGAAGGAATATACTGAAGAATTCTACAGGCTGATTATCAGGGCAGGTCATCGCGAAAGTGATGTTGAAAAAGTTTTCAGGTACATGAATGGTCTGAGAGACAACATTTAGGATGAGATGAGCATGATGACCATCCAAATGGTGGAAAATGCTTATCATATGGCTTTGAAAGCTGAAGAGAAGCTGAGCCGAAAACAAGGTCAAAGAGGCCAAGGCAGAAGTCATCCCAGTGGCAAATCAGTTGCCTAGGACAGGAACCAGAAACCAAAACAGGATTGGAAGAAACCTCAGACTCAAACTAAGAGAGGTGGAAGTTGACATAGAGGGCAGCATACCAAAAAGAAAGGTCAGTATGCTGATGCAAACATTTTTCCTCGTACTAGAGGTATAGGAAGAGGAAGAGGTGGAGTAGTGAAATGCTTCACATGTGGAAAGAATGGACACAAGTCTTATGAGTGTCCAGCTAAAAGGAAAGAAGGTGGTGAAACTCACATCGCCAAAACACAGAGGCGGAATGTTGAGGCAGAGGATGCTAAAGGTGGAAGATCGTTGATGATGCGAAAAGTTCTCTTAACGCTAGAGAAGGAGGTGGAGAATCCAGTGCAAAGGAACAGTCTTTTTCGGACTGCTTGCAAAACCTGGGACAGGGTATGCAAGGTCATTGTGGATAGTGGTAGCACAGATAATCTCATTTCTACAGAGATGGTATAAAATCTGGAGCTGGAGACAATTGAACATCTAAGCCCATATAGAGTCTTAGGGCTACAAAAAGGACATAAGGTAAATGTTACTAAACAATGTTTAATTGAGTTTAAAATAGGAGGGTATAAAGATGAAATACTTTGTGATGTCATTCCCATGAATGTTTGTCATCTATTACTGGGTAGACTGTGGCAATATGATAAAAATTTGATTCATGATGGGAGGAAGAACGCATACACCCTAGAGAAGAATGGGAGAACTCACATGCTATTGTTGATTAAAGATAAGGAGGTGAAACCTGAAGTAAGAAACGTTGTACTTCTCATGAGTGCGAAGGAACTTCTTACAGAGGTTAAGAAGAAGGAGGAACCACAATTCATTGTGGTCAGAAAACCTAAAATTATTTTAACCAGTACAAGGGTAGATGATTTACCGAAAGAGGTTCAAAAACTGTTGGAAGAGTTTGCTGACATAGTAGTGGATGAATGACCTCGTTCATTGCCACCGATCAGAAGTGTGAGCCATCATATTGATCTCATACCTGGAGTTAGTTTACCAAACAAAGCAACATATAGATTGACACTACAGAAGAATGAAGAGGTCATAAGATAGGTCCAGGATTTAGTGGACAAGGGGTTGGTTAGAGAAAGATTGAGTCCATGTGTTGTTCCGACAATGCTCAGTCCGAAGAAGGATGGAGGCTAGAGGATGTGTATTGACTCAAGAGAGATCAAAAAGATAACCATTAGGTACATATTTCCATTGCCAAGGATGGATGATTTGATGGATTGCTTAAGTGGAGCCAAATTTTTTTCAAAGATTGATTTAAAAAGTGGATATCATCAAATTGGTATGAGAGAAGGTGATGAATGGAAGACATCCTTCAAGACTAATGAAGGGTTGTATGAATGGCTTGTTATGCTGTTTGGTCTAACAAATGCGTTGATTACTTTCATGAGGTTTATGAATGAAGTCCTGAAGGAGTTCATCGGAAAATTTGTCATTGTGTATCTTGATGACATACTAATTTTCAGTAAAACAGAGGCAGAGCACCTGAAACATTTGGCTACAGTGATGAAGAGATTATAGCAAGAGAAGTTGTTGATAAACATGAAGAAATCCTCATTCATGAAGACAAAGCTCATTTACTTGGGTTTTGTTATTTCTGCAGATAAATTGAGGATGGATTCAGATAAGGTGGAGGTAATTAAGAATTGGCCATCACCGAAGAGTATATTTGAGGTGAGAAGTTTTCATGGATTGGCTAGTTTCTATCGAAAGTTCATCATGAATTTCAGTGGAATTAGTGCACTAATGATGGACATAGTGAAGAAGAGAAAAAAGTCTTTTCACTGGATAGAAGAGGCTGAGAAAATTTTTAATTTGTTGAAAAGGAAAATCAAGGAACAACCAATTTTGGTGTTGCCAGATCTCAAAAAAACATTTCAGGTAAAATGTGATGCAAGTGGATTTGCAATAGGGGCAGTCTTGAGCCAAGAAGACAGGACAATAGCATACTTTAGTGAGAAGCTGAATGAAGTGAAAGTGAAATACTCTACGTATGACAAGGAGTTTTATGCTATTATCTAGGCATTGAAGAAATGGAGGCATTACTTGATCCCTAAGGAGTTTGTCTTATACAGTGACAATCATGCTTTGCAATTTGTGACTCAACAAGAGAAGTTGAATCAAAGACATGTTAAATGGGTTGAATACATGCAAAACTTTACTTTTGTAACTAAGCATATTTCTAGAACTGCTAACAAAGTTGTTGATGCTTTGAGCAGAAAATGTTTGTTGTTGCAAGAGTTTAGAGTCAAAACACTGGGTTTTGATGATCTCAAGGACATGTACAGAGATGATCCATATTTTAAGGAGGTGTATGAAGCAGCTGAGAATCCAATTTTCAGAGACAGAGGTCAATGGATAGAATACATGATCCAGGATGGATTTTTATTCAAGGGAAATCGGTTGTGTATTCCAAAATGCTCCATGAGGGAGAATTTGTTGAAGGAGAAACATAGTGGAGGATTGGCTGGGCATTTCGGTCATGACAAGACATTTGCAAAGTTGAATGAGTCATATTTTTGGCCAAGAATGAGAGAAGATGTCAAAATATTTGTGGACAGATGCAGAATTTGTCAACATTGAAAAGGGAAGAGACAGAATGCAGGTTTTTATCAATCGTTACCCATACCTGACAGGCCATGGGATGCAGTCAACATGAACTTCATATTGGGGCTGCCAAGAACACAAAGAGGGTTTGACTCGATATTTGTAGTGGTAGATAGATTTTCTAAGATGGCACACTTCATATCATGTCAGAAAACCAGCGACGCAACTCACATTGCGAATTTGTTTTTCAAAGAGGTCATTCGACTTCACGGCTTACCAAGGAGCATAGTTTCAGATCGAGACACCAAGTTCGTGGGACACTTCTGGAGAACATTATGGAAAAAGTTGGGAACAAACTTGTCATTCAGTTCAGCTTATCATCCTCAGATGAATGGGCAGACAGAAGATGTGAACAGAATTTTGGGAGACTTGCTGAGGAGCTTGGTGACAGAACACTACAGTTAGTGGGATAATATTCTGCCACAGGCGGAATTTGCTTATACTGATTCAATCAACAGAAGCACAGGGCAGAGTCCATTCCAAATTGTTTATGGGATGTAGCCAAGAGGATTTTCATAATTGAGAGACTCAGAACAGGATGCAACTAGAAGTGCTAGTGCATAGGATTTTGTGGAAGCGATAAAGGAACTTCATAGCCAGGTGAAGGAGTGATTACAGAACTCGACCCAAGAGTATAAGCACAGAGCAGATCATCATAGGAGACAACTTCAATTTGAGGTTGGTGAATTGATTCTAGCACATCTGAGAAAGGAAAGGTTCCTGAAGGGGACATATAACAAACTGAAGATGAAGAAGATCAGACCATGCAAGGTGTTGAAGAAATTTGGGGCAAATGCTTATGAGATTGAATTACCCAATGGAATCAGAATTTCTCCGATATTCAATGTCTTAGATTTGTACCCATACAAAGTTGAAGTAGGAACAAGTGATGAACAACCAGAGGTTTAGTGGACTAAACAAATTCCAGTTGCAGAGAAACCACAAATGGAAAGCATACTGGACAAAACAGTCACCAAGAAGACCAGAAGAAAGAAATACTTTGAATACTTGGTCAAATGGAAGGGAAATCCAGTTGAAGATGCCATCTAGGAGAATGAAACAGAGATTCAAAAGCATGGACAGACCGTGCGAGAGCTCATGGATAGGAGCCCATGAAAATTTTCAAGCGAGGGAGTATGATGCAGGAGCATCGCCAACATTAAGCGAGCGTGGGGCAGGCGCCAACGCATTTTAGCACATGATAAAATTGTTTGAATGTTTTTCAAGTGGATATGCAAACATAAATGAAATAGTTAAGGAAGGGCTTACTTCCATATTGTAAAACAGACCTTGAGCATCTCGCTCTCATCTATAGTAGGTGAAGGCATTTATTTTAGTTATTGTAAGTAGATAGATTTAATTTCCTACATTTGACAGTTTCAGGAGCTGGAGGGAAAATGGATATAGACACCCTCACTTGTATCATTATAACATTAGCAATATAAGCAACATTATGAGCATAGAGCAGAGAGAAGAGAGCAAAGAGATGTAGTTGAAAACACCCATGTATAGAGATTTGAATTAATAGAAAGAGCTTCGATTCAAATTCATGGTGTCGTATTTGTTCTCTGTGTATGCATTGTGAATGTTATGCTCATGGATGTTTATTCCCTGATATGCATTTTCTTTGATGTGTGAATGTATGATTTCATGTTAATGTCTGAAATCTGAAGAGAGGGAGAATAGAGAATGAATTTCAATTGTTTCTCTATCTGAGCAAGAGTTTTCCTGCATGGAGTGCAGTGAAACTATCCGCAAGGTGTGCGTTGATAGAAGTCAGAGTTTGTCTCTACAAGCTCAGGAGAGATAACACTGTTTTCATTCTCATAGAAGTGCAAGTCAAGCACAGGAGCCGTGCAAGGAGTGCGCAGGCCGAGTAAAGTCTCAGAGTTTGTGAACCTAAGGGAATTGTTGAAAATACTGCTGCCGCAAGTAGTGCACATAGGAAATTTCCCCCCAAAGGACTTGAGTATTGTTTCGATCAAGCTCAGGAGGGATAGGGTCTTCGAATCTATTGAAGAAGAGGTAAAGAGAGTGAGTGTCTTGAAGTATTGGAAGAAGGCGAAACAACGTTGGTTGCGGGAGTAAATTTTTGCGAAGGAACGCTTTGTTCATTTTGTAGAAATCACCAAGGAGGAATTTGACGGTCGGAGCCCTACGGGGAGGATTCGCGAAGTCCCGGAAGCCGTCAGATCATGCAGANAAAGTCTCAGAGTTTGTGAAGCTAAGGGAATTGTTGAAAATACTGCTGCCGCAAGTAGTGCACATAGGAAATTTTCCCCCAAAGGACTTGAGTATTGTTTCGATCAAGCTCAGGAGGGATAGGGTCTTCGAATCTATTGAAGAAGAGGTAAAGAGAGTGAGTGTCTTGAAGTATTGGAAGAAGGCGAAACAACGTTGGTTGCGGGAGTAAATTTTTGCGAAGGAACGCTTTGTTCGTTTTGTAGAAATCACCAAGGAGGAATTTGACGGTCGGAGCCCTACGGGGAGGATTCGCGAAGTCCCGGAAGCCGTCAGATCATGCAGAGGAGCAAGGAAGTTATGGTGGGTATTTTTCATAGTGAAATCTCGGGAGAATCGAACTGTAGGAGCTGAATCAACGAGGACCGTTGGATCACCCACATATTTTGCATCTCAGAGTTTCTGGAGGTGAAGGGTTGCAACCTGTTTACCGAGAATCGTGAAATTGTGAAAGGTAAAGTCCCAAAATAGCAAAGGGATCTGAGCCATTTTCTAAAAGGTGGACACATGTCGTGAGATCACCCGTATCGGGGAATCAGATGCCAGAGTCCAAAAGAGAAGTTTTCCAACTTCATGAGTGGTGAAGTTGCGAAAAGAATTAGGACCGTCCATATGAGAGTGGACAGGTAGCATACTCACTGAAACGGAGGTCAAACCTTCCGTTGACCATTTCAAAGTTTTGTGGGTCAGAGGTCGAAGAGCACAGCACCAAGACTCGTGAATTCGCAAGGCTCAAAACTCCAAAAAAGGTGGGAAGTTTTTTGTGGGACCCGCGAAGAAGACGTGTCGGAATTTCACATTTCGGCATATCGGAGGATAAGAGGTTGATACATTCATCCCGAAAGTCCCAAAGTCACTAGTAGTGAAACCATGACAGAATCTAAGTCGTCCATCAAAGGAGGACAGGTGGCAAAACCACACGGTGAGCCCGGGAAATAATCAGTCGGACACACGTCATGCTTTTGGAGGAGTCAACACCTCGTTGACCTCTCGTTTATCAAGAACTCGGGAGATAAGGGAACGAAAGCTCCAGCCTTTGACTCGCAAAGTCACGAGTAGCGAGAACGAGAGGAGAAAAGTCAAATCTCACCTCTCGGGGGTTCGGGAAAGAAGGTGGCAAAGGTTAAATCTTTGAACTCGTGAAGGCGTGAGAGGTGAAAGGCGCTAGTGCTTAGCCTAGACGGTGGTCGTGCGGGGGAGGTGCTGATGGAGAAGGAACCATAATAATTTCACGATCTCGGGTATCACGAATTTGGAGGAGGAAGAGCTACCGAAAAGGATCTATGGATCGATAATTTTGCAGATTCTAGTGGGAATCAAAAGAGCTGATCCATCTCAAAGGCATATAGAACGATCCTGTGAGCAGACATCGGCCTGAGGGCCGATAGGTCTGCACCACTGGACCTTCGAGGTACCCGATAAGTATGAGAGAACTGAAGGTGGCCTCTATCCATATATTGCTTCAAAAGGAGTCATGCATGTAGCTGTATGGTAGGAAGTGTTGTACCACCATTCAACTAGGGGTAATTATTGAGCCCACTGATTTTTCTTTTCAGAGGCAAAACACCTTAGATATGTTTCCAAACACTTTTTGACAACTTCCTTTTGACCATCAATCTGGGGATGATAAGTTGTGCTAAGATGCAATTGGGTTCCCTGTAGCTTAAATAGTTCTTGCCAAACTTTGCTTGTGAAAGTTGGGTCACGATTAGAAACAATAGAGTGTGGCATGCGATGAAGCTTGAAGACCTGGTCCATGGAAATTTGAGCCACTGTGGATGCAGTAAATGGGTGTTGAAGAGCACTGAAATGAGCATACTTGGAAAGGCGATCCACAACCACCATTATGACTAATTTATTTCCCGATTTGGGTAAGCCGGTAATAAAGTCTATAGAGATATCCTTCCAAATAGCAGGTGGAATCGGAAGTAGTTGTAGTGTGCCCAGAGATTTCACTGTTTCTCCCTTGTTGCATTGACACACCTCACATTCAACAACAAAATTACGAATGTCCTGTTTCATACCATCCTAGAAAAAAGAACATTTGACCCTGTCATAGGTTTTGGTGACCCTGGAGTGCCCCGCTGTGGGTGTAGCATGAAGCTCAGAAAGTACCATGGATTTAAGCTTTGATTGTTTTCTTAAATACAAATGGCCTTTGTATCAAATCTCATCCTGGAGACAAGATTACCCTGGGGGAGATGGAGCATTGGTGTACACTTGTTGGATCAGATGCAAACTTTTGGGATCTTGTAGCCATTCCTGGCGCATAGCTTGGAGCCAATCTGGTACAATGAAGGAAAGAGAAAAAAGGGATCCTTCTTCTTCATATTTTCGGGACAGTTCATCCACCACCACATTGTCTTTTCCCTTCTTGTAAATGATCTCATAATCATATCCAAAGAGCTTAGTCACCTATTTTGTTTTGCTCCGGGGAGGAAATGCGTTTTTTTAGAAAGTACTCGAGGCTTTGATGGTCTGTCTTAATTTGGAAATGTTTCCCCAAGAGATAAGGGCATCACAGATCAATAATGTAGAATAGACAACATTTCCTTTTCATAAATGGGTTTTCCCATATTCCTTTTAGATAGTTTCTTGTTGGCGAAGGCCAAGGGTCGACCCTCTTCCATAAGGACAACACCGATTCCTTTCCCTTAAGAATCACATTCCAACACAAAGGTATTTGTGAAATTAGGAAGGGCCATAACCAGAGTGGTGCACATGGTCATCTTCAAGGTTTGAAAAGCTTGAGCAGCGGCTGGAGTCCAAGTGAAAGAGTTCTTTTTTAGGAGAGAAGTGAGAGGTGCTGCAATCTTTCCATAATTATTAACAAACTTGTGATAATAGCCTGTTAAGCCCAGAAATCCATGCAAGCTTTTGAGAGTCTTTGGGTGCGGCTAGTCTTGCATAGCTTCAATCTTTTTCAAATCCACCCTGATGCCATCCCTGCCAACCAGATGACCCAAGTATTCTACTTCCGAGGCACCAAAAGCACATTTAGACTATTTCAGGAAAAGTTGGTGCTGAGAGAGTAAATGGAGAACTTGATCCACATGAGTAAGATGGTTTGTCCAGGTTTTTCTATAGATGAGGATATCATCAAAGAAAACTAAGACAAAATGATGGAGAAAGGGATGGAAGACATGATTCATGAGGCTTTGGAAGGTGGAGGGGGCATTACACAAGCCAAAGGGCATGACCAAAAACTCATAGTGGCCCTCATGAGTTCGAAAGGTCGTCTTGGGAATGTCTGCCTCTTTCATACAAATCTGGTGATTTCCTAGGTGAAGATCAAGTTTAGTAAATAATTGGGTGCCACTCAATTCATCCAGGAGGTCATCAATGACAGGAATGGGAAATTTGTCTTTAATGGTCAGTTTTTTGAGGGCACAGAAGTCAGGACACATTCTTCAAGAACCTTCTTTCTTCAGGACCATGACTATAGGATAAGACTAAGGGCTCGTACTAGGGTAGATAATGCCTGCATTAAGGAGTTCCTGGACCATTTTCTCAATTTCATTGTTTTGTGAAAAGGGGTGGCGATATGGACGGATATTGGGAGGAAGTCTTCTGGGTACAAGGGGAATGGAATGATCATGAACACTGCATGTAAGAGGGAGTCCTTGGGGAGTGGAAAATACCATTTGATGTTTAGAAAGGAGGGCTTGGAGGTCTTGCGGCACCGGGGGTATCTTTGTTCCTTTTATGGAATGGAGTTGGGAAATGACACTAGAATGACCTTTTTTGAGTATCTTTTCCATGTGATGGGAACTAATGACCTCAGGTGAACCAGCAGTGATGCCTTGGAATTTGTATTGGTGGCCTTCCTGGTCAAATTTCATGGTTAATGCCTTAAAATCCATGAGAATGGGACCCAAAGTTCTTAGCGATTCTACACCGAACACAATGTCACAACCACCCATGTTGATAGAAAACATATGGGATTTTAGGTGGTAGTCACCAATTTGGAGACGCACATTTTCACAACACCCTTCACATTTCATGGAACCACCATTGGCAATAATGATTTGGAAATTGTTGATGGCATGGATGTAGCAACGATTTTCTTGGGCAATGTGGCGATGAATAAAATTATGGGTGCTTCCACTATCAACCAGAATGATGACCTTCTGAAGATTGATGTAACTGATTAACTTGAGGGTTTGGGGAGTGGAGAAGTCAGTGAGAGAATTGAGGGAAATGACCGATTCCACTTCGAGAGGGTCTGAGGGAGGGGTTATGTTAGTGATTTCAGGTGACGTGGACACAAGGGGAGTTTCAACATCCTCTTCCGAAATATCCTCAGAGATGGCCATAAAAATCTTTTGTTCCTTACACTTCTGGCCTGGGAAATATTTTTCATCACAATTATAACAAAGGCCTTTGAGTTGGCGTTCAGCCATTTCAACCCTGGTCAATATTTGGATCTTTAAAGGGGAAGAGGGAGTAGTGGGATTTATGGGTTCAGGGAGAGGGATAAAGGAGGGTTTTCAATCTTGAGAGGATACAACCTATTGTGCTTCTTCATCTCTTTTAGTAGCCTCCACCCAAATCGAGGGTCGATGATCAAAATCTGGACCAAGGGTCAAAATTTAGCTCAAAAATCAAAGTTCTTGGAATTGCCTCAAAATGAATTGGTGCATAGCCCTCATCGTCACAAACCCAACACAACTCATTTGGGTTCAAACGGACATCGGATGAGTGAGACATCGCGATCTGTCTGAATCGTCAAACAGATAAAAAGAAATTTGCTGACTGTACAATCCGTACACTTCGTACAGAATGACGTGGCAGAGATATGACCACTGACGTGGTAGGTGACATGGCAAGTGTTGATGTTTCATTTCTAAGTTAGCAGTTTGGGAAAATCTATTGGTGACATGTGGCATGGTCTTTCGAAAATTATGAGGTGCCACGTGGTCCAGGTGTGGGCGGCCACGTGGCACCATGTTAAGTTTGGGTGTTAAAATTCTATGGAGTCCATGGGGATTGAACCCCAAACCTCCCCACATGCATGTAATGCCTTTGACAAAGTCCGAACAACCAATACACCAGACTATTAGTCCTTATCAGTAATCCTTTGATATTGTTTTTAAATTAATACAATGGTGAAGTTTAAAAATTAAACATGGAGTCCGTGGGGTTTGAACCCGAGACCTCCACATATGGAAAGATTTTGGTAAAGGATGACCAACCAGTGCACCATAGTTTGTTACTCAACTATCTTATGTTTTTGCTTGTATTTAAAGGGTATCTATGGTAAGTTTGGCGCGGGGTTAGGGCTGGGGCTTAGCCCCAGCCCCCGGTTCTTATGTGCACCCATGTGACCTCCAATACACGTAGTTTTGGCACAGATTTGGTTTTTGAAACGGTCCTCCAAACCATGCGCCCAACACTTGTCACTTGCCCATATGTTTGGATCTTAGCCCTTTTTTTGTGTGGAGGACACGGTCACATGGCCATGCGCCCAACACTTCCGATTTTGGGGGCTCTAATTCCATTAACGGTTTGACAGTTTAGCCCATTTTTCGATTGTGTGCTTGTGCTAGGTTTTAGCACAAAGTTGAGCGTGTGTGCTAGTTTGGCCACACAGAGGTGCATTTTGGCGAACCAGAGACAACAAGCTTGAAGGAAGAAAATGGCAGGAAGCCTATCTTCTTCATTTTTTGGCCAAATGAGGTGCCAAAAAAGACCATCTAGGGGTTTTTGGACGTTCTGAATCCATTGGCACTATTTTCAAATCCATTTGAAGACTTTGTTTGTAGTTTTTTCACCATTGAAGTTTCAGGAAGCTCCAGGGAGCTTGAATCCCTCATTGATTGAGGTCATGCTCAGATGAGCTCATGTCTGTTTTCTATGATTGAATAATCATTTTTGGCTAATTGTTATACTATGAACACTTTGGGATAGGTTTAAAATCTATTTGAGGACTTTTACAGGTGTTTTTTCCAAAAAGAAGCTCAGGGAAGCTTAAGGCCACATGTAGAAGAGGTCATGCCCGGATGATCCATGATCCATTTTCAGAGTTCTATTAGTCATTTTTGGGGTTTTTATGTATTCCAATCCCAATGGTACAGTCAAAGTTTCCATTGGAGTTGAGCAGCAGATTGTAAAAGAATCTTTGACAAATTAATCCCAAAGAGCCAAGTCCATTGAAGGAGGCTCAAGGAGATGTAGCCCAGAGAGGGTTGAACTCCTTTATCATGTTGTTATTGTTGTGAGTTTGATGGTTTATTTGTTGCAAGATATGTTTGCTGTGTATTTATTTAAAGCACATATTTAACCATTTAAAAGAAAAGATCCTCACACATGAACATTTAAAAGAAGATGCATAAACTTGACACATAATTTATCTTGCATATTTTAACACATGGAGCAAGGTCCTATAAAGTTTTATTTTAATGAAGTAGAGGGTTCTTGCATAGCATAACAAGTCATCCCATTATTTTCAGATCAGGTGGTATCAGAGCATAGTTTGTTTTGTTCATGTATTTGCCATTGATAGCTTGAGATTTAGTTGTTGGTATTTGTGCAAGTTTTGTGTTGAAGTTTGATATCTTGCAAGGATGGAGGAAGCTTCAAACATTGATAGTTCTCATACATCTTCATTATCTAAGTTATTTGACAAAGAGATGTTGAAGGAGTTGCTAACCATGAAAGATGTGGTGCAAGAGATGTGGGAAGAAAGAAGAGAGAGCATTGACCTTCAAGAGCAGTTGATGGCCATGAAGAAGGAGAAAGACCAGCTTCTTGAAAAGTTGCATGAGATGGAGACTCAACTCCATGAGGCAAAGGAAACCCTTACCAAGTACATGCATGAACATAAGGTATGTAATGTTATTTTATCTTCAAATTCCTCTCAAGATGAATGCTTTGGTGTTTTTGAAAATCACACAAGAGGAATAGGGTCCAAGTTATTGTTAAAAATGGGCTATGAAGGTAGAGGTTTAGAAAAGCATGCACAAGGCATTGTTGAGCCTATTTTTGTTGAAGATAGACCCAAGTATTGTGGTCTTGGATATGAACAAAGAGATGGAGCAAATTCCAAAGTTGAGGAGACAAGGGAAAAAGTTCCAAGAACAAATTTTGTTTCAAGTTCACCTACTCAAGAAGGCTATAAAGATGAAAATTTAAGAACTTTTGTTGCAAGTTCAACCCCTCCAGCATGCAAAGCTTGTGTTCAAGATGAATGAAAATGTGTGGAACAAAAGAGTTGTGACAGCCATGAGGACAAGAACAGATTTGTTGGTCTTCAAAGGAGAGCTTGTAACTCTTCGAATTCACCTTCTCAAAGAGGCGATAAAGGTGAATGTTCAAGGTATAATTCTTCTTATCATTCAGTTGCATTTGATTATGTTAAGCATGATAAATTTGCATGTAAAAATGGAAGAAAAATTCGATGTACATATTGTGGTTTATATAACCATCATATTTCAAAATGTTGGAAAAGATTGACCACTTTCAGGAAACTTTACAAGCAAAGACAGCTTGAAAAGAGGATGCAAAAGATTTTCACTCATTGCCAGAAGCGGGGTCATCTCATTGACCAATGTTGGACATTGCATCCAACCACTCATCCATGGCACAAGAAGCAGATGGATAAAGAGATTGGCAAGAATGGAATAGGAGATTCCATCATTGATGTGTGTCAAGATGATTCACAAGAGGACAATTATCAGCAGGAAAAGTCACCGTTGAGTTGGCTTGGTAAGAAATGGTTGGATTTCTTGAGCAAGTAAGGCTTGCATTTTTCTGTTGTAGATGCATATTTCAGCCTTATGTATGCATTTATGTTGAAAGCATGATAAGCTGCAGAAGTTTATCACAACTTGTATGATGTAGTTTGCATGTTAATGCAATTCATTTGAAGGCATTCTTGTTTGTTTCACAACTTCGCCAGGAGGATGTAAAAGAGGGGTATGATGTTCACTTGTTACTGCCATATATATTTTTCATATTCATCTCTTATGTACCCACATGTTTCAGGTTTATGTACTTATGTTTGTACTTGAAGGAGAGTTGAAGAGCTATGCACATACATGTGTTTTGTGTGTATGTAAATAGTGAAATGGTGATAGTTCATCATGAATGATTCATGACTGTGTATCATGAATGCCGACTTGTCATTGGGAAGGTCGATATGTTTCAAATGAGTTTCGACTTGTGTCGATGTTGTCTTCATGACTTTGTTGTGTCGATCATGTTTTTCGACTTATGTCTAGTCGATGGTGTTTGTTGGCTTGTACGTTGATTTTGAGTACCCGAAGATGCAGGAAAACACCATGTTCTTTGATGAAGTACAATATGTGACCATTTGCTTGAAGAGCAAAATACTTTGTTGGCATCATTTTCAGTCTTGTATAGATTTGTTTTCAAGATTTATGGTTTTCTTGGCTTGTGACAAGTTGTCACAGGAAAGATTTTGCAGCCATTGGAGAGTGGATTGTGTTGACGCCAAAGAGTTTGCAAGAGGGACTTGATTCTCAGTGGGAAGGCTGGTAGTCTTCCAAGAACAAAGAGAACAGTGGGTCTGCAGCAGCTAGAGAACAATGGTTGAGGGACATAGCCAGTTGCAGTGCAAGGCATGTCAAGGTATCCAGGTGATTGTCGAAAAGACTTTTCAAGTAGAATCAGTTGATAGAACTTGAGAGCAGAGGAGTATTGAAGCTCAGACAGATAATCATAATATTTTGTGGGTCCAAAATCCTTTCAGTGGGAAGGCATGATCAAAATCTGGACCAGGGGTCAAAATTTAGCTCAAAAATCAATGTTCTTGGAATTGCCTAAAAACTAACGGGTGTGTAGCCCTCGTTGTCATGAACCCAACACAACTCATTTGGGTTCAAATGGACATCGGATGAGTGAGATATCGCTATCTGTTCGAATCGTCAAACAGGTAAAAAAAAAATTGCTGACTGTACAGTCCGTACAGGATGACGTCACAGAGGTACGACCACTAACGTGGCAGGTGACATCGAAAGTGTTGATGTGTTATTTCTGAGTTAGCAGTTTGGGTGAATCTGTTGGTGACACATGGCATGGTCTTTGGCAAATTATGAGGTGCCACGTGGCACCGTGTTAATTTTGGGTGTTAAAAGTCTATGGAGTCCATGGGGATCGAACCCCGGACCTCCCCACGCGCATGTAAAGCCATTGACAAGGTCCGAACAACCAATACACCACACTATTAGTCCTTAACAGTAATCCTTTGATATTGTTTTTAAATTAATACAATGGTGAAGTTTAAATATTAAATATGGAGTCCCTGGAGTTTGAACCCCAGACCTCCACATATGGAAAGATTTTGGCAAGGGCCACCCAATTAGTGCACCATAGTTTATTACTTAACTATCTTATATTTTCGCTTGTATTTAAAGGGTATCTATGGTAAGTTTGGCGCGAGGTTAGGGCTGGGGCTTAGCCCCAGCCCCCGGTTCTTATTTGCGCCCATGTGACCTCCACTACACGAAGTTTTGGCATGGATTTGGTTTTTGAAATGGTCCTCCAACCCATGCACCCACCACTTGTCACTTGCCCATATGTTTGGATCTTAGCCCTTTTTTTGTGTGGAGGATGCGGTCACATGGCCATGCGCCCAACACTTCCGATTTTGGGGGCTCTAGTTCCGTTAACGGTTCGACAGTTTAGCCCATTTTTCGATTGCGCTCTAGTGCTAGGTTTTAGCACGAATTTGAGTGTGTGTGCTAGGTTGGCCACACAGAGGTGCATTTTGGCGAACCAGAGACAACAAGCTTGAAGGAAAAAAATGGGAGGAGGCCTATCTTCTTCATTTTTTGGCCAAATGAGGTGCCGAAAAATCCCAGCTAAGGGTTTTTGGACGTTCTGAATCCATTGGCACTATTTGCAAATCCATTTGAAGACTTATTTTGTAGGATTTTCACCATTGAAGTTTCAGGAAGCTCCAGGGAGCTTGAATCCCTCATTGATTGAGGTCATGCTCAGATGAGCCCATGTCTGTTTTATGTGATTGAATAATCATTTTTGGCTAATTGTTATGCTCTGAACACTTTGGGATAGGTTTCAGATCCATTTGAGGACTTTTACAGGGTTTTTTTCCACAAATAAGCTCAGGGAAGCTTAAGGCCACATGTAGAAGAGGTCATGCCCGGATGAGCCATGATCCGTTTTCAGAGTTCTATTAGTCATTTTTGGGGTTTTTATGTATTCTGATCCCAATGGTATAGTCAAAATTTCCATTGGATTTGAGCAGAATCTTGTAAAGGAATATTTGACAAATTAATCCCAAAGAGTCATCTATTGAAGGAGGCTCAAGGAGATGTAGCCCAGACAGGGGTGAACTCCTTTATCATGTTGTTATTGTTGTGAGTTTGATGGTTTATTTGCTGCAAGTTATTTTTGCTGTGTATTTATTTAAATCACATATTTAACCATTTAAAAGAAAAGTTCCTCACACATGAACATTTAAAAGAAGAGGCATAAACTTGACACATAATTTATCTTGCATATTTTAACACATGGAGCAAGGTCCTGTAAAGTTTTATTTTAATGAAGTAGAGGGTGCTTGCATAGCATAACAAGTCAGCCCACTATTTTCAGATCATTCAATCCATGAGTACATGGGCCCAAATCTCATCCTTGAGGCCGCTAATAAAACACTCTCGAACAAAAGCATCAGTCATGCCCTCTATTCGAAAATCCAGTCCCTCAAAGGAAACTATGAAGTCTTCTATTGTTCTTGATTGTTTCAACTTTGTCAAACGGCCCAAATGGCTGGTGTCTGTGTCAAAGAGTTCATAAAGCTCAGTCACAAATTGGGTCCAAGAAATATACCCTTGATGAGAAGTTTTTCTCCATTGCCACCATTGCCAACGTTCTTGATCTATATGAAGAACACCATACCAGAGTTTGGCCAAGTCATCTGTAATGCCGTATAAAGAGAAATAATGTTACATTTGGGTTACCCAACCAGTGGGGTCTGATCCATCAAATTTGGTCACATCCACCCGTGGAAGGCGTAGGTCACGTTGAAGGTGATGGGGATGAAAGGTATGGGAATGGGAGGAATGTTCACCTTTAGTCTTTGGAGGTGCGTTAAAGAAAGGGTCATCTGTAGGGATCTTCAGTTTGGTGCAGAGTGATGTAAAGACAGATTCAAGCTGGGTGGTTAGTTCTTGTTTGACTTCCTCCATTGAGGACTGCATGGTTGTATTTATGGTTGTATTAATGGATGTATCGATGGAGGCAACAATAGCACTAAGTTCTTTCACTTCTTTTTGGGTATGGAGGAAACTAGATTGCAAGGTGTTGAAGCGAGCTTCCAAGTCTTGGCTATGGGTATGGGCCATGAGGATGGGTGAACTGAAAAGGGGTAGGCTAGGTCAAACATTTTTTCCAAAAAATGATATGGATGAATGTGATAAGGGCAAAGAGATGAATCCAATGGAATAGGGCTCAAATAATGGTGAAAAAAATTCCAGACTCGTTTTTTTTNAGAAAGAAATGTGTATTTACTTGGCAACCCGAACGCAGTTGTGCGACAATAAATCTTGTCTGTTTTAATTTGTTTATGTTTCTGTCCCCGAAGGGTTAGGTATTCAAGGGTTCTATAGACAAGGGATTTCCCTATGTTATAGGTCTCTGATATATGTACAGGGTACAATAGTAGTACTCGGCCCAATATCTCATGGCACTAACTAAGGAGGATAGACTGTACCCTTAGTTGTACTACCCAACTACCCAAGTACTAGAGAGTATCTTCGTGAGTGTTGTTCTCGGTGGCACTATAGCAGTCAGGCGGCCGATCGATTTATCTAAAGAGGGATTCAGGAAATCTAGGCCGATCTGTACACAGGTGTTTTCTGATGTGCTACCACTCAAAGGGGTACCAACAGGGGTTACAAGGGTGGCCAACAGATGTGCGCTTAAGAACCACTTGTATTTCCTGTGTGTATGAATCCCTCAACCACGGGTTTATGAACGTAATGACATATCTCTATGGCTTAAAGACACTGGAATATGTCTCTACCCTGGAAACAAAATTCCCACAATTTCTGCAAAGGAAAGTGCTCTGATACCACTTGTAAAATACCAGATATAAAAAGTATGCAAAACATAAATAAAATGATAGAAATGGTAGAATAACAGTAATATAACCAGCATAATCTCTACAATAACATAGAAATGATATAAGAATAACAACAGAAATAGCACTTTGATTCAGAAAGCAATGTTCATGGGCCTCTTCAAGGGGGAAACCTCTAGTTGAACGACGCTCTGTTACAATAATCTCCAAGCTAGGGTTTTCATACCCTTGACCCTTATTTATACTAAATATGTCTATCAAGAGAAGCCTCTAGAGGACGATCCTTCTAGAAGCAGAAGTTTTTATTAGGTCTTCTTACATCTGCCTTATTCTGTTTTATTGAAAGGCCTTATTAATATTGACCTTTATTACATCTGAATATATTGATCTACCTATGTGTGGGTTAGGACCCTACAATCAGGAAGGGAATTAAAAAGTGAGCAAGTTGAGTCTCCACAATCACTCTTAGTCATTGATCGTCAAGAAGGGGACACATGTCAGTCGATCTCATACTCCGAGACAAAGAAAGTAGAAGTTGAGTGAGTAAAGGACTACCGAAGACCCAAAGCCCAAAATTCATCTGGACCATCCATCAATGAGGACAGGCGTTGCTAGATATATCACTTCAGAGAATTATCACTCTAGAAGTTTTATGGAGCAAAGCACTAGAGAATGAATTTCCTAAAGTCCTGAAATGGATCTCGACCATCCAAATAAAGAGCCCATGTGGTGCCAGATATAACACTTCGGAAGTGAACAAGTTCAGAGGATTGTGCAAGAAAGCAGAATAAAAATCTTGAACCCACGAAGTGAATCTCGGTTGTCTGAAACAAGATGACATGTGGAGGTAGATATCTCACTTTGAAGATACGATGCTCCAGAGGATGGTAAAATCAATGCATTGAAAAGGCCTAAAACTTGAACTCTCGAAACAATTGTGGACCGTTGATCTCAAATCAACAAGAACCATCGATCTTGGAAGTAGTACCATTGTGTTATCACATTAATTTTTAAGGGGGTTGTTTTCCTAAGAAATGGACCACTTTGGCGAAAAATGGCAAGAAATGGGTTAAAAAACTCACTTATCCTAAGTTTTTTATGCGTAGGCACATCATGCTAAGTCGCGCATAGATCTAGGTGGTTGAGATCCGTGCACCCAAATCTATGGCGTAGTAGCCATATCAGACCCCGCCCCCCCTGTGTTATGCCTTTAAAGACGGGGGGGGGTTTGATTTGGTTGTTTTAAAATGTAGGGCCCCCACTAATGTGTCGTCCTCTCCTTAACTCAGACCCCCCCACCTAAAATTTCTTATCACTGCATCCCCCCTCTGAGTAGACCGCTTACTGTCATCACCCCCTGCTAACATATGTCTTCCACTCTACCTCTCTCCTCTTCCTGTCACATCTCCTGCTCCCCTCCCACCTTCCACTACCGCACATCTATCCTCCACTCACCTACATGTCATGTCTCTTTTCACTTCACCCCTCTTATATTTTGGCATGTGTTCATCCTCCTTCATGTCACACCCATCATAATGTCATGTCCCCTTAAACCAATCATGTACCACCACAAATTCTTCCCAGCCCCCGTGTCTCCTACACCTAGCCCTCGTACACCCAGTATCCTGCGAGTCTCGCCCGCCACTTTATCCCTGTCAGCTCTATCCCCGTCTGTCAAGCTGGTCCTTCTGCAAAATTCCAACATAGCACAAACAACAAAGAAGAGGATGCCACATCTTCCAAGTGAAGGCATTGAACTTCTCCACTCAGATCTCGATGAAGTATTTAATGAAGAAAAGGATGGTGGGTGAGGCATCATCTCCTTCCTTAGATAGAAGGCCAGAGAGGGACAAATCGTGGAAAAGGACTATTAGTCCCATATGAAAGAGATCATGTATGATAGGAGACTGCATGGACAGTCTGACGGACGTCTGCATGTGTAGCCTAACAGAGAAACTCACCAACGCAAAGCCTTAAACTCATGACATGATTGTGCCTTCAGCAGGAGGGAGGTAGTTCTAAGTATTTGTATGCATTTTTCCCATTTTGTTAGTGTCAATGGTTGAGCGGAGCTCTTGATTGTAAATTTTTAGTAAAATGCTTCGATTCTCTGGTTATGTTATGTATTTGAGACTTCTTGTCTAATGAAATTCAGTTTCCATTTCATCTCTTTGTAACGACTATATTAGAACACTCGAGCATGGTAGATCCAGTTGAGGATAGTTGTGTTTGTGTGATGTATGTTTCTTCACAGTGACACCATTGTCGGTTTTAATCAGTTCCCTGTGTTGTTTTCCTTCCAAGACTGAATGACCCGGGCATGGACGATCCAGTCGAGCGATTATTATTGAACTGTGATGTATGATTGAATTTAGTTCATGATAATTTCATTTAGTTCCCTGTAGCTCAGATCCAAGAAGATCTTGTCTTTTGAATTTTCTTCTTCTTTGGCTGCCAAAAGACCAGACGTCCACAACATACCACTTCGTCTTCTTTAATTTCTTCCCCCTACTCACCATTATGCAACAAATCACTGACTAAAGTTATATCAATACCTCACTTGTCTATGCATGCCAACCCAGTTTTCTGAGTTAAATAGATATAATCTTGAGACTGTGTCCATTAGACCACCCTTAAATTCATTTACTATGAAATACAAATTGATGGGCCTTGGGATCACCTCTACTACAATCCAGAGATGACTTCCAATGCCAACATTTCTGGTGCCATTTCTAGGGACGAAGTTGAATATTTTCCCTAGGATTGAACGAAAAAGATTACTAGTTTTGAAGGTGCATAAGAGCCCAGTACATCAATATTGCGACTGTGCACCTGGCGACTCCATTGTGGTGACTCCGTTAAGGCTAATCCATTGACGACTCCATTTTTTTAGCTGTGGCTTCTAGAGGCAGACACAAGAGTTTGACTCCCCATCTGCCCTTAGCAACACCTGAAGCTGACCCAAGGAAAATTATCAGAAAGGGAAAGGCTCTTCGAGAGAGTACTTCTACTGTTGAACTAGGTATTTCTGATGATTTTCACTATTCTATAGGAACTCTAATTTCATATTTTCAACCTTTTGTTATACATTCTGTTGGAGTTTCTCGAACTTTAAATTTTGGGAGTGTTCATGCTGAGTTTTCCCCTCCTAGTCTGGGATTGGTTGGAGAAATCCTTGTCACTCCACTCTCCCCTGAAATTATACTGTGGTTTAGACCCAGTGCCTCAGAAGATTTTCCTTCCCCGGGCTTCACCACTCCTCCTCCTATTACAGTTTCCACTATCACAAAAGGAGATACCCATGTTACCTTGAGCCCTTTATCTTTTTCTCCAAATCCTCTGTTGTTTCCCTTTCCTCTTGGAAGATCAGTTCCAGCCTCCCATGTTCTAACACCTTCACCTCCTAGTTCTCCTCCACCTCACATCCCTATGGAAGGTGCTAATCCTCCTAGGAACAGAATGGATTCCATAGTGGTTGCAAGATATTCCCCTCTAGTCTTACCTCATCCAATGAATGCTCTCCCTGCTGGCGATTACCTAAAATATATTCCCAAGTTCACTGGAGAAGAGGACATAACTATTGAAGAGAATCTTGCTTCCTTCTATAGTTAATAAGACAATCTAAATATTGAAAATGAAGATGTCTAGATGAGATTCTTTGTCCACAGCCTTGATGGTGAGGTTAGGAAATGGTTTAGGGGATTGACCCCTAGATCTATTGCCTAGATTGAATCTCTAGATGATGTTTTCTTGAGGCAGTGGAGGAATAAAAAAGATTTTATGTATTACATCACAAAGTTTGGATCCCTAAAGAGAAAGGAAGGAGAATTTGTCTCTGACTTCTCCAAAAGGTTCAATAAAATGTACAACAAAACCACTGTTGAGATAAAACCTACAGAGGCCTTTGTCAAGATCACATAAGCTAGAGACATTGACCCCAATTTCTGCCTCCTGTTGAGAGAAAGAAGAGCTACTTCATTGGATCTTATGTAAGATTCATCCCTAGAAGTAGAATCCAATGTGTTGAAAGTTGACAGGATTAGGAGCAAAGATGCTAGATTCGGAGGGAGAGGAAGATCTGAGGCATCAACCTCTGGTTCTTCTACATCTCACCCCCAAGTAGATGAATTAACCAAGATAGTGAAGTCTCTATCTGGAGAAATGGAGAAGATAAAATTCAAAGGGAATCAAGGTTATAAGAATGTCCCAAATATAGATAAAAGAGGCAACTTTAGGACGCCAAATAACAATGCTCTTCATATTATGCCAAGGAAACAAAGGGACAGAGACAGAAATGATCATACAATTCAAACCCCTCTTAAAAACAACCTTGTTACTAATGAAGAAATGGAAGAAGAAGATCTTGACCCTGAAATCCATTGTATTGGAGACACGTCCCCATTTTCCCATTTAACTCAATCTTCCTACGAGGAGTCCCTCATGAAAAATCAAATAAATGAGTTGAGTAAGGGGGAGAAGGCCAGTAGAAGTCCCAATAAATACAACCTCTAGTCTAAGAAGAAAGAAGGGAATTCTTACATCCCTGATCAACCTTCCATAGTAGAATATCCTGCTAAAGACACAACAAACATCAACAAGGAAAAGAGAGCTTAGAATTCCCCACCAATATCCAAAGATCTTGTCTCAGAGGTGAGAGAAATTATGAAGCCCCCTTCCTCCTTTATTTTTGATCATGAAATACAAAATATCAGGATCCTTGTTCCCCTTTCAAAGATGGTTAAACACGAAGACTTAAAAAAATCCTTGTCTAAACTGTTGCAGTCTGAGCCATCTTGCCATTCCATAGACTCAGTAAATCTCTAAGATGAATATTAGGTCCTATGGTAGAAGATAGATATGATTCATCCCATCCCTTCTACACATCATTAAACATACATGACAAGTCCTTGCATAATTGTCTGATGGATTCAGGGGCTTCCCACAATCTCATGCCCAAAACTGTCATGGAAGAACTCAGGCTGGAAGTCACAAAAGCTTATCATGATTTGTACTCTTTCAATTCAAGTAGGGTGCAATGTCTTGGGGTCATCAAAGACCTAGTGGTAAATTTGTTTCAGCTGCCCATGAAAAGTGTGGTCATGGATATTGTACTGGTTGATGTTCCTCCAAAGTTTGGCATGCTATTTTCAAGATCTTGGGTAAAAAGGAATGGGGGAACATTACAAATGGACCTCACATATGCTACCATTCCAGTGTTTTGGGTGGATCATAGGACACTGTACATGGAAGCTCAGTTGGCCTGCATTATCAGTGATGAAGAAGACCCCACTAATCACCCTATTTTCTCTTTGGATACTAATTTGGGATCTATCCTATTACAACTCACTAATTCTCCTGGGTCTCCCCTTAAAATCAGAAAGCAGTCCCTCACAATCTGGGAATATTCTCCTCCAATTACCCATGTTTGGAAAATATTATTTGACGAAGCCCCTTCTAGAGAAGGAGCTAGTGTCGCAGTGGTATTTGTTTCCCCTGCTCAAGAAACCATATATCTTTCATACAAGTTAGAATTTGAAGCTACCAAAAATGTGGAAGAGTATGAAGCTCTGGTTTTGGGCTTGAGAGCTACAAAGGACACGAGGAATGAAAAGTTAGCAGTGTTTGGCGATGTTGAGTTAATTATTCAGTAGGTCAGAAATATTTACCAGGGAAAACACCCCTGGCTCAAGAGTTACAGAAATGAAGTGTGGGACCTGATTGATAGTTTTTTCTCAGCCTTCAACATTTCATTCATCTCTAGAGAAGAAAATATAGTGGTTGATTCTTTGGCTACCTCAGCAAAAAATTTCAAAGTCCCTCTACCTCCTGAACTCAGGTATGATGTAGAAATGAAATACAAGCCCTCTATACCTGACAATATCAAGCATTGGAAGGTGTTTGAGGATGATCTTGAGATCAAAAGGTTCCTTGAGACAATTGATGAATTTTCATCATTGCACACTGATCAAGATCCTAACTCTGGAGTGGGTCCTCATGATGATATTTTTCTGAGCAAGATTGTTGACCATCATATCATCTAGTTGCCTAGAAATCACATCCCAAAGGGACTAGTCCCTTTAGAAAGATTATTTGATAGAAATGATGTGGAAGTAAAGGGTAAAATCTCAAATAATGATGTTGATGTGGCTGAGTGCAATATTGGTGCAGAGCAGGAACCAAAATTTGTCAAATTGTCAAGAAGCCTGTCAAGAGAGTAGAGGGCCAAGCATACTGAGATATTAAAAGAATTTTCTGATGTGTTTTCCTGGACCTACAGAGACCTTAGGACATATGACACCAGTTTTATTGAACAGAATATCCCCCTGAAGAAGGAATCCAAACCATCTAGGCAGAAGTTGAGACAGATAAATCCTATGTTGTTTCCTATTATGGAAAGGGAGGTGAAGAAGATTTGGATGCTTAGATCATTTTTCCTCTAAGATATTCTGAGTGGATAACCAATCTGGTCCCAGTAAGAAACAAGAGTGGAGAGATCTGAATCTGTGTTGATTTCAGGAATCTAAACAGGATCTCTAGGAAGGACAATTACCCACTACCAAAGATGGAACATATATTGCAGAGGGTGACAGGTGCATCGAGGATTTCCATGATAGATGTCTTTTCGGGCTACAATCAGATCTCTATCTTGCCAGAGGACAGAGAAAAAATAGCCTTCACCACTTCTTGGGGTACATTCATATATGCAAAGATATCGCCTTTGGATTAATGAACGCAGGAGAAACCTTTCAGCGAGCTATGGATATTGCCTTCATTGGGGAGAGGGATAAGTTTGTAGTCATCTATCTGGATGACATAACAGTCTTTCCCATATCTAATAAAGAGCATTTCTATCATTTGAGGAAGGTCTTCTTGAAATACAGGAGGTTATGTCTCTCTTTGAATCCCAAGAAATCATTGTTTTCCATGAAGGAAGGGAAATTACTGGGGCACATAGTATCAATTGAGGGGGTCAGAATTGATCCCAGCAAGGTGGAAGTGATCCAAACCCTATCACTCCCAAGGTCCAAGAAAGAGGTTTAATCCTTCCTAGGAAAAAATAATTTCTTGAGGAGGTTTGTTTCCAATTTTTCTAAACTAGTGAAGCATATCACAGTCATTCTTAGAAACGTAAATGAAGTAAAATGGACTGTTGAATCCCGAAAATCCTTCAGCTAGATCAAGAAGGCATTGGCTGAGGCACCTGTGCTTGTCAGTCCTGATTATTCCAAGGATTTTCTGATCTTTTATTTTTCTTCTTTTGATACGGTGGCATCTGTTTTATTGCAGAAGAATGTTGAAGGGCTAGAGAAACCACTTTCATTTTTTAGCAGGGCATTGAGAGATGTAGAGACAAGATATGACATCATGGAGAAACAAGCCTATGCCTTGGTGAAGGCTCTTAAAGATTTCAGAATATATGTTTTTCATTCAATGATCATTTCATATGTTCCTTTAGCTTCTATGAAGGACATTCTCATTGAACCTGATATAGGCAGGAGAAGGAGGAAGTGGATTGCCAAAATCCTTGAGTTTGATCTTGAAATAAATCCCACCAAACTAGTTAAAGGCCAAGGTTTAGCCAAGATATTGGCTAAGTCTAATTATAAATATTTGGGGGTTAACTTCATCCACACTTGCTCAAAAGATCAAAAGTTTGATTTGTTTAACAAAATCTCTTAGGAAAATCCCCCATTGGCAGAATGCACCTGGCATAAAGACCTTATATATTTTCTACAAGAGTTGCGACCCCCAGATGGTATGGGAAGGATCAAGGCAAGAGATTTAAAGCACAAAGAAATCATATATTTCCTTATTGACCAGGTATTGTATTGGAAAGATCCTCTAGGAGTGCTTCTAAGATGTCTAGACCCATAAGATACCCAAAAAAATATGTTTCAGTTCCATGACAGCCTATGTGGGGGACACCATTTCTAGAAACCCACGGACTACAAAATTCTCAAGGATGAATACTACTGGCCTACTATGTTCACTGATGTTTGTGCAAAAATTAGGACTTGCATTAAATGTCAGAAATTCTCTGGAAAGCAGTAGCTCAAGTCCCATCCATTGAAGCCTGTGGCGGCTTCAGGAATGTTTAAACAGTGGGGACTGGAATTCATTGGGGAAATTCATCCTGCTTCAAGTGGTCAGCATAGGTGGATCTTAACTGCCACAGATTATTTCACTAAATGGATAGAAGCTATCCCCACAAGGAGCGCCTCTCATAAAGTGATCATTGGTTTCCTAGAGGATATTATTGTAAGGTTTGGTTTTCCAAATAGAATCATCACTGATAATGTTGCATCCTTCAAGTTTGAGCCATTGATCAAATTCTACGAGTAGTTTTGGATTTCATTAATCCAATCTACCCCCTATTATCCCCAAGGTAATGGACTAGCAGAGTCTTCTAACAAAATCCTTATTAAGATTTTCAGGATACTGCTGGAGGACAATAAGAAGGCATGGGATTCAAAGATCAAATTTTCCCTGTGGGCTGATCTAGTGAAACCAAAGAGGTCCCTAGGCATCTCCCCTTTCCAACTTGTATATGGGATAGAAGAAGTTTTTCCTTCTCAGCTGGACCTACCCATAGTGAAATTCATTCAGAATTATCAAGGAGACCCTGACGATATGATCAGAAGGATTCATCAACTGGTAGAATCCTAGCAGACTAGAGAGCAGGTGATGGATAGAGATCATGACCGTCAGTAGAGGATCAAACAAGACGTTGACAGAAAGGCGAGAAAATAATATTTCCAGCTAGGAGATCTACTACTTAAATGGGATTCACCCAGACAAGACAAGGGAAAGCATGGTAAATTTGAATCCCTTTGGATTGGACCCTTCAAAACCTCTGAGAGATGTTTGAATAATACATACATGCTGCAGAATGTGGAGGGAAATGAAGTGTTTGATGGCCCTATAAATGTGCATTTTATGCATAAGTTCTTTATTTGAGCCCTAAGTAGCTCCCATGTATTTGAGAATATTGTTTTTCTTTTGTTTTCAGTTTATAAGTGACTCCACAACCCAACAACAAGGCACTAAAACTACAAAAGAGTTTTTGGCATCTCATAGGGAGCAAGCCATCCCCCATGGAGCCTAATGTTATCACATTAATTTTTAAGGGCGGTGTTTTCCTAAGAAATGGACCCCTTTGGCGAAAAATTGCAAGAAATGGGTTAAAAAACCCACTTATCCTAAGTTTTGTGTGCAGAGGCGCATCATACTAAGTGGCACATAGATTTGTGCAGTTGAGATCTGCGCGCCCAGATCTATAGCACAGGAGCCATATCAGGACCCCCCCCCCAACGTTCTACCTTTAACGAGGAGGGTGGGTCCG
>JASDQU010099781.1:609996-620193 GCA_032191745.1 Picea mariana | reverse complement strand
AGTCATCAGTCTACATCTTCTGACTTCATACTTTGGGGGGCATTCTGTTACACCTCAAAATCACTCAACTGGATAAGTGTCGCACATGCCTCTCACTTGTCGCAAGTGTCGCAAATGTTGTTGAATCATGTTATCATAATGACGACACTAAAGAGGCACTTGAAACATCTTATATCCAACAAATACGGGGAGAATCATTCGAGTTTGGGAGGCGGTTGAACTCGAATTCTTGGTTCTATCAAAAGATCTTTGATCCAAGGAGGAGGTTCCCAACTGTTTCTAAACATAACTCAAGTGGTTAGGCCCTTCCTAGCCTATATAAGCAAGCTCTATGGTGATGAAGAGGAGGAAGAATTGGATATGTGAAACTTATGATCTTCGAGGAAACTTGCAATTAGCCGAAGAAGATTGATTAGTGAAGCTGCTGTCATCCATGTCTTGGATCTTTCAGGCAAGGGTTAGACGAAGAGGACTTGACGAAGCTATCTCATTCGCATCTACGATTGTAAGTACTGCTATCGTTATTCTCATTAATATGACATGCTTGGCCTGTTTCTTTCTAGTTTGTGTTTGATGTTACATGAACTTATCATTTAATGGTAGATCTATTTTCAAGCTAATATCAATAGAGTAGGAAGTAGTTGTATCTTGTTTTTCCTGCAGAACTCAGTGAGGAGAAAAAGATTGGAGCGAAACTCGGAGCGTGCAGGGACAAACGTCGATAAAAAGGTACTTTTATCATCCTTCCTTCTCATGTATTAGTTTAGATAGATTTGAGAGAAATTCAGTGTCCACGTTAAGCACTTTTCTGTCTAGGGTTAAGGTCAAGCCCTAGAGGTTGATCTACTTGTCCGCAGGCAGATTTTCCTACAACACACACACAGGAGGTGCGTTTTGGCGAAATGGAGACAACAAGCTTGAAGGAGGAAAATGGCAGGAGGCCTAACTTCTTCATCTTTTGGCCAAATGAGGTGCCGAAAAAACCCATCTAGGGGTTTTTGGATGTTTCGAATCCATTGGAGTAGGTTTCAAAGGAATTTGGAGACTTGTATTTCATGGTTTACACCATTGAATTTTCATGGAGCTCTAGGGAGCTTAGGGCCACCATTGATGGAGGTCATGCTCAGATGAGCCCAAGTCTATTTTCTGTGATTGAATAGTCATTATTGACTAATTTTTATGCTATGAACACATTGGGACAAGATTCAGAGGCATTTGAGGATTTTATAGTTTTTTTTTCCACAAGGAAGCTCAGGGAAGCTCAAGGCCACATGTAGAAGAGGTCATGCCCGGAAGAGCCATGGTCCGTTTTCAGAGTCTATTAGTCATTTTTGGTGTTTTTGTGTATTCTGAACCCAATGGTATGGTAAGTAAATCCATTGGATTTGAACAACATCTTGTAAAAGAATCTATGAAAAACTAATCCCAGAGAGCCTAGTCCATTGATGGAGGCTCAAGGAGATGTAGCCTAGTTGGGGGTGAGCTCCTTTATCATGTTCTTATTGTTGTGAGTTGTTGGTTATATTTTGCTGCATGTTATGTTCCTTTTGTATTTATTTAAACAAAATTTAACCTTTTAAAAGAACCTCACACATAAACACATAAGAAAAGCCTTGAATTGACACATAAATCCTCTTGCACAACTAAGACATTGAGTAAGGTCATGAAGTTTATTTTAATGGAGTAGAGGGTGATTTAATAGCAAAACAAGTCAGCCCCCTATTTTCAAATATATTTGACCATATCAGAAAAATTATGTATGAATCTTCCTAAAAAGTTAATTTTTCCAAGGAAGGATTGTATCTCTTTCTTGTTCCTTGGTAAACTGATAACTTGTATTGCTTCCACACCTTGAGGATCAATCTTAACTCCATACTTTGGTACAATATGTCTGAGTAACTTTCCTTCCTATATATCAAAATGAGACATTTTAGGATTTAGTGACAAACCACATTTTTTACATTTAATGAAATTTTTCTTAAGATGTTTTAAATGGTACTCATTTGATTTAGAAAAAATAGTAAGATAATCTAAATAAAACGCAAAAAAATTGTCCCTTTCTCCAACAAATGTTATGTCCATTTATATTTGAAATGTTGATCCTGCATTCATTATCCCAAAGGGCATTTTTTCATACATGAATGTACCCCATGATGTAGTAAAAGCAGTCAGTACTTTGTCTTTATCATGCACAATAATCTGATTATAACCTTCAATGAAATTTTGTGTTGAATAATGATGGTGTCATATGTATTCAGATCTTCATAAGACCAAGAAAACACTTCAGTAAATTATTTGAATAAATCAATATACTTGACCTTCTTATCAACAGGAAAAAACTTGGAAAGTTTGATATATCTTTGTTCTTTCTCAATCCCAATATTGTGATCTTCTACTTCTTTCTTTTGAGGATGAACATTTGGATTTACAAGAATATCATATTTTTCAAACAACTTATCCAAAGGCACCAATCCATTTGGAATATGATTATTTCTTAACACCATAATTTTGTGATTAGAAATCATATCTTGTCATTTAGACTCTGGATGACTATTTTAATCAATTTTTTCATTGTTTTGGTCATATTCCTGATCAATATGAGTTGTTGATAATTCGTCAATAATTTGCAATTTTTTTTTTATCTATTGGTCATCTTCAAACACTTTCCAATGTTTGACAATGCTAGGTATTGAAGGTATGTATTTCATTTCAATTTCATATTTAAGACTTGACTATTGGCACAGGGGCAGACCCAGGGTTCATCTCCAAGGGTGCACCAACAAGCCCTAACTACTGGACCTTTCGACAAAACCTACAAGGAAAATGCATTCTCACCCGAAGTAGCTATGGGGGGGTTTCAGGAAAGAGATGTCTACAACCAAAGGGAATACCAAGTGGATCTGATACAAGAGCAATACAACATTTATATATCACTTAATAGTACAGATCTACTCCACAGAAATATCTATCAGATCTAACACAGTAATGCAAATAACAGTATACCAATTGACAAAGAATAGAGCATCAATCACACACACAACAAAAGATATACATGGTTCACCCTCTCTCTAGGGATACGTCCACAGAACTATTCTTTATAATATATTAAGATGAAGCATACATTTCTTGTCTATTCTCTTAGCTAGCATATCTTCTTTCTTCTCCTTTCTTTCTCTCCCCCTCCTGCGCACCTAGCTGTAGGTTTGACCTTTGCACCCAGCTGAAGATATTACAATACCAGAAGGGTCTACACTCAAAACTTCTCTCTCAAACGAAAATGATCGCTCATGCCAATAACAAAGCTAGAAAAACATGCCAACGATAATAACAATAACAACAACAACCCATCCCATGTCCTTTAGACCTCTATTTATACATTACAATATCTCACCGACAGCCTTAGGTTAATACCCTAGTGTCAAAACCCTAGATACAAAAACCTTAGGTGTCTAAAACCCTAGGTCAACTTGACCTGCGTTTTTAGGGCTTCACCAACCTATCTTTCCTTCCTTCTCACGTGGTGCTCCAAAGAATCCAACGGTGGATTTTTCCTCTTGCTGAGTTGTCCAGAATCTATATTCCTTGATTATCTGTCATCCTCGATCTCCTCATCCAATGTCTTGCTTTCTCTTACTTCAATCTATCTTTTCTTCTCTTTTTCTTACTTCAACCTAGTAACAGTCATTGTGTCTTCCATGCAATTCACATTTTTCCTTTTCTTCCTTGATATTTTCTTTCTTCCATAACCAAGGGCCAACAGGCCCCCAGATCTCACCTATGACTCATCTCAAGGCACTTCAGATATCAACTTCCTATTTTACTTCGACTTCAGACTATACAGGGAAGCCTTTGCTTCCATATCTAGTCCTCCCTTCCTTCCTTGTGCAGACTGTCTTTTCTGTGTCTGGTACCTAGTTTCAACTGCACCGGGTACCTAGACCCTTTTCATAATTCTTTTACTAAGAGCTGAGAGGAAGCTAGTTTTCATGATATAATTTCAACTAGCTCTCGTTCACCAAACCTTCCTTCCATTCTCCATTCAAATTCTTCAACTGCGCAACTCCTCCTTCTGTAATAGAGGCAACCTTATATGGTCCAAGCTAATGCATTATGAACTTCCCAGGATGCTTCACGAACTTACTCTCATATACCACTACCAGATCACCTTGCTTAAATACCTTCTTCTTGATGTGCCTGTCGTGGTAGGCCTTCTCTCTTTCCTTCTGAACCTGCTGATGAAATCCTGCAATGAATTGGTCTTCTTCCAATTTGACCAACTGCGTAAGCCTCTCTCGAACAACGTTAGTGTCATCCATATCTATAAAGGAAACAATTATTAAGATGGGTATGTAATATACCATTTATAAAAAGTATGCAAAACATAAATAAAATGCTAGAAATGGAAGGATAATAGTGATATAACCAACATAATCTCCACAATAACATAGAAATGATATAAGAACAACAATAGAAATAACACTTTGATTCAGAAAGAAATGTTCACAGCCCTCTTTGAGGGGGAAACCTCCAGTTGAGAAGCGCTCTATTACAATAATCTCTCAGCTAGGGTTTTCATACCCTCGACCCTTATTTATACTAAATATGTCTATCAAGAGAAGCATCTATAGAAAGATCCTTCTAGAAGCGAAAGATTCTATTAGGTCTTCTTACATCCACCTTATTCTATTTTATTGAAAGGCCTTATTAATATTGAACTTTATTAGATATGAATATATTGCTCTACCTATGTGTAGGTTAGGACCCTAACATATCTACCCCTTTAAAAATAGCCTTGTCCTCAAGGCTTGAGATGTGGAAACTGCTACAGAATGGTAGCTGGTTCCCAAGTGGCATCTATTGGAGTTGTATCTTTCCACTGGACTAGCACTTCCTTGATGGCTCTTTGATGCAGGCACCACTCACGCTGGTCCAAAAGTGCTTCTAGCTATAACCAAATGGATCCTTCTTCAGCTAACTCGGGAAGGTTGGTTTGAATTTGGCACCTAGTTCCAATCACCTTCTTTAAGCATGAAACATGAAAAATAGGATGTAGCTTCGAATGACTGGGTAGAGCTAATTGATAGGAAACTTGTCCCAGACACTTGAGAACTGTATAAGGACCATAAAATTTGGGTGCAAGCTTCTGATAATGCTCGGCCTTGAGGGAAGTTTGCTTGTATGGTTGCAGTCGCAAAAACACCTGATCCCCTTCTGCAAATTGGCATTCAGAGCGACCTTGATCTGCTTGTTTCTTCATGCAATTTTGTGCCATGGCCAAGTTCTCTTTAAGGGTACGAAGAATATCCTCTCGAACTGTAAGTGTTTGGTCAGCTTCCTGGACCTTCTAGGTACCCAGTAAATATGAGGGAACTGAAGGTAGATTCTGTCCATATACCGCTTCAAAAGGAGTTATGCATGTAGCGGTATGGTAGGAAGTGTTGTACCACCATTCAGCTAGGGGTAACCATTGAGCCCACTGATTTTTCTTTTCAAAGGCAAAACACCTTAGATATGTTTCCAAACATTTGTTGACAACTTCCATTTGACCATCATTCTAGGGATGATAAGTTGTGTTGAGATGCAATTGGGTGTCCTATAGCTTGAACAGTTCTTGCCAAAAATTGCTTGTGAAAGTTAGGTAACGATAAAAAACAATAGAGTGCAGCATGCCATGAAGCTTGAAGACCTGGTCCATGAAAATTTGAGCCACCGTGGATGCAGTAAATGGGTGTTGAAGAGCAAAAGAATGAGCAGACTTGGAAAGGTGATCCACAACCACCATTATGACTGATTTATTTCCTGGTTTGGGTAAGCCGGTAATAAAGTCCATAGAGATATCCTTCCATATAGCAGGTGGAATCGGAAGTGGTTGTAGTGTGCCCAGAGATTTGACTGTTTCTCTCTTGTTGCGTTGACACGCATCACATTCAACAACAAAATTATGAATGTCCTATTTCATACAATCCCAACGTTTGACCCTGTCATAGGTTTTGGTGAACCCGGAGTGCCCCACTGTGGGTGTAGCATGAAGATCAGAAAGTACCGTGGATTTAAGATTTGATTGTTTACTTAAATAAAAATGGCCTTTGTATCGAAGCTCATCCTAGATCTAAGAGTATTCTGGGGGAGCTAGATCATTGGTCTGCAATTGCTGGATCAGATGTGAACTTTTGGGATCTTGTATCCATTCCTGGCGAATAGCTTGGAGCCAATCCGGTACAATGAAGGAAAGAGAAAAAAGGGATCCGTCTTGTTCATATTTTCTGGACAGTGCATCCGCCACCACATTGTATTCACCTTTCTTGTAAATGATCTCATAATCATATCCAAAGAGATCAGTCACCCATTTTTGTTGCTCCGAGGAGGAAATGCATTGTTCCAGAAAGTAATTGAGGCTTTGATGGTATGTCTTAATTTGGAAATGTTGCCCCAATAGATAAGGGCGCCATAGATCAACGACATGTAGAATAGCCAACATTTCCTTTTCATAGATGGGTTTTCCCAAATTCCTTTCAGATAGTTGCTTACTGGTGAAGGCCAAAGGTCGACCCTATTGCATAAGGACAACATCGATTCCTTTTCCTGAGGCATCACATTCCAACACAAAGGTCTTTGTGAAATTAGGAAGGGCTAGAATTGGAGTGGTGCACATGGCCATCTTCAAGGTTTGAAAATCTTGAGCAGCAGCCGAAGTCCAAGTGAAAGAGTTCTTTTTTAGGAGAGCAGTGAGAGGTGCTACAATCTTTCCATAATTCTTAACAAAATTGCGATAATACCCTGTTAAGCCCAGAAATCCACGCAATCTTTTGAGATTCTTTAGGTACAGCTAGTCTTGCATAGCTTCAATCTTTTTTAGATCCACCCCGACGCTATACTTGCCAACCAGATGACCCAAGTATTCTACTTCTGACGCACCAAAATCACATTTAGACTGTTTTAGGAAAAGTTGGTGCTGAGAGAGTAGATGGACAACTCGATCCACATGAGTAAGATGTCTTGTCCAGGTTTTTCTATAGATGAGGATATCATCAAAGAAAACTAAGACAAAATGATGGAGAAAGGGATGGAAGACATGATTCATGAGGCTTTGGAAGGTGGAGGGGGCATTACACAAGCCAAAGGGCATGACCAAAAACTCATAGTGGCCCTCATGAGTTCGAAATTCCATCTTGGGAATGTCTACCTCTTTCATACGTATTTGGTAATAGCCCGAGCGAAGTTCAAGTTTAGTAAAGAATTGGGCGCCACTCAATTCATCCAGGAGGTCATCAATGACACGAATGGGAAATTTGTCTTTAATGGTCAGTTTGTTGAGGGAACGGAAGTCATGAAACATTCTCCAACAACCTTATTTCTTCATGACCATGACTATAGGAGAAGAGTAAGGGCTCATACTAGGGCGGGTAATTCCTGCATTAAAGAGTTTCTAGACCAATTTCTCAATTTCATTTTTTTGTGAAAAGGGACGGCGATACAGACTGATATTGGGAGGAAGGATTTCGGGTACAAGGGGGATGGAATGATCATGAACACCATGGAAAGGAGGGAGTCCTTGGGGAGTGGAAAATACCATTTTATGTTTAGAAAGGAGGGCTTGGAGGTCTTGCGGCACCGAGGGTGTCTCTGTTGCTTCTATGGCATGGAGTTGGGAAATGACACTAGAATGACCTTTTTTTAGCAGTGTTTCCATTTGATGGGAACTAATGACCTTAGGTGAACCAAAAGTGATGCCTTGGAATTTATATTGGTGGCCTTGATGGTCGAATTGCATGGTTAATTCCTTAAAATCCATGAGAATGGAACCCAAAGTCCTTAGTGAGTCTACACCCAACACAATGTCATAACCGCCCATGTCGATAGAAAACATATGGGATTTTAGGTGGTAGTCAATGATTTGGAGATGGACATTTTCACAATGCCCTCCACATTTCATTGAACCACCATTAGCAATCATTATTTGGAAATTGTTGACAGCATGGATGTAGCAATGAGTTTCTTGGGCAATGTGGCAATGAATACAATTATGGGTGCTTCCACTATCAACTAGAATGATGACCTTCTGATGCTTGATGTAACCAATTAACTTGAGGGTTTGGGGAGTAGAGAATCCAGTGAGAGGATTGAGGGAAATGACCGGTTCCACTTCAGGAGGGTCTAAGGGAGGGGTTATGTCAGTGATTTCAGGTGACTCAAACACAAGGGGAGTTTCAACATCCTCTTCTGAAATATCCTCAGAGATGGCCATAAAAAGATTTTGTTCCTTACACTTGTGGCCCGGGAAATATTTGTCATCATAATTATAATGAAGGCCTTTGATTTGGCGTTCATCCATTTCATCCTTAGTCAATTTTTGGATCTTTAATGGGGTGGATGGAGTAGTGGGATTTACGGGTTTAGGGTAAGGGATAAAGGAGGGTTTTCATTTTTGAGAGGATACAACCTGTTGTGCTTCTTTATCTCTTTCAGTAGCCTCCACCCAACTCGAGGGTCGAGCCATCAGGACATGGGCCCAAATCTCCTCCTTGAGGCCACTAATAAAACACTCTCAAAAGAAAGCATCAGTCATTCCCTATGTTCGAAAATCCAGGCACTCAAAGGAAGCTATGAAGTCTTCTACTGTTCCCGATTGTTTCAACTTTTTCAAATGGACCAAATGGTTGGTGACAGTGTCAAAGCATTCATAAATCTCAGTAACAAATTGGTTCCAAGCAATATACCCTTGACAGTAAGTTTTTCTCCATTGCCACCATTGCCAACGTTCTCGATCTAGATGGAGAACACCATACCGGAGTTTGGCCAAGTCATCTGTAATGCTGTATAAAGAGAAATAATGTTCCATTTGGGTTAACCAACTAGTGGGGTCCGAGCCATCAAATTTGGTCACATCCACCTGTGGAAGGCACAGGTCACGTTGAAAGTGATGGTGCTGAAAGGTATGGGAATGGGAGGAATTTTCACCTTCAGTCTTTGGCGGTGCGTCAGAGAAAGGGTCATTTGTAGGGATATTTAGTTTGGTGTAGAGTGATGCAATGATAGATTCAAGTTGGGTGGTCAGTTCATGTTTGACTTCCTCCATTGAGGACTGCATGGTTGTATTTATGGTTGTATTGATGGTTGTATCGATGGAGGCAACATTGGCACTGNGCGAGGGTTGAGCCATGAGGACATGGACCCGAATCTCCTCCTTGAGGCCACTGATAAAACACTCTCGAAAGAAAGCATCAGTCATGCCCTCTATTCGAAAAGCCAGGCGCTCAAAGGTAGATATGAAGTCTTCTACTGTTCCTGATTGTTTCAACTTTTTCAAACAACCCAAATGGTTGGTGTCAGTGTCGAAGCATTCATAAAGCTCAGTCAAAAATTGGGTCCAAGCAATATACCCTTGACGAGAAGTTTTTCTCCATTTCCACCATTTCCAACGTTCTTGATCTAGATGGAGAACACCTTACCGGAGTTTAGCCAAATCATCTTTAATTTTGTATAAAGAGAAATAATGTTCCATTTGGGTTACCCAACTAGTGGGGTCCGAGCCATCAAATTTGGTCACAACCACCCGTGGAAGGCATAGGTCACGTTGAAAGTGATGGTGCTGAAAGGTATGGGAATGGGAGGAATGTTTACCTTTAGTCTTTCGAGGTGCTTCAGAGAAAGGGTCATCTGAAGGGATCTTCAGTTTGGTGCAGAGTGATGCAAAGATAGATTCAAGCTGGGTGGTCAGTTCGTATTTGACTTCCTCCATTGAGGACTGCATGGTTGTATTTATGGTTGTATCGATGGTTGTATCGATGGAGGCAACATTGGCACTGAGTTGTTTTACTTCTTTTTGGGTCTCGAGGAGACTAGATTGCAAGGTGTTGAAGCGAGCTTCTAGGTCTTGGCTATGGGTATGGGCCATGAGGATGGGTGAACCTAAAAGGGGCAGGCGGGGTCAAAAGTTTTGCTGAAAAATGATATGGATGAATGTGATAAGGGCAAAGAGATGAATCCAATGGAATAGGTCTCAAATAATGGTGAAAAACTTTCCATACTTACTCCGGTATGAAGAATATTGCAGCGATGAAATCCCCAAATGCTTAACCAGTAAGAAAAGTGTAGTGATTTGAAAACCCGAACACAGTTGTGCTGCAACAGATTTTGTCTGTTTTAATTTGTTTATGTTTCTGTCCCCCAAGGGTTAGGTATTCAAGGGTTATACAG
>JASDQU010099781.1:521522-587907 GCA_032191745.1 Picea mariana | reverse complement strand
AATGTATTATTTTTTCAATTGACAATAATTGACTGTGGGGGTGAAGCGTTGAAAGTACTAGCCATGATATCACTAGAGGAAAGAATGTGAAAACTATAAGAGATCAATTAATAAGAAAAGGACTGGTGGTTGAACCATCAACTACCCCATGAATGGAAGCATGTTCTAGCTGCAAAAGGTCAGCCTGAAGTACCACAGGGTATTATAGACCCATATTGAACCAAATTTCATTTTGACAGAAGGAACAAGATAGGAGGGATGTGCGTGTAAGGCATGCTAAAGAATAAAAAGAAGAGTGGAGAATGTGAGGAACTCGCCAGTAGATAATGAGAAAAAATCCATGAGATTGATGTTGAGGAAGAATATGATAAACCTCATTGAGGTCGTGGCAGAGAGAGAAATATATGAGAGTATGCAGAGAACGAGACTTGATAAGAAGTCTATGAGATGCATGCTAAGGAAGCACCTGATAAACCTCATGAAAGATGTGAAAGACAACAGATCATTGAGAATTGGTATAAATTCCCTGGTGATATCATGGCTTGGCATGGGGGTGGCTAGAGCGCTAAGAATGAATTCCTCTGAGCCTATGGTTGGGTGGAAAGGAAAAAATCCACAGTCAGATAGTTGGCTACAACCTGTAATATATAAGTATTCTCATATCTTGTTTATTTAAGCGGTAACTATGAATTAAAGTTGGATATCCTATGAATGTTTCAGGGATGTGCATGTTTTCTCAATGGATATACTATATTCATTTAATTCTTCCTAATTGTGTATTTAAGAAAATAGGTAAGTATCTGGGTTGTGCACATAAATTCCTGAGCCCCGTGGTGGCTCAAGCTAAAATAAATGAACTGTGAATTTGTTGACCTTTGGCCTAGCCTCACGTGTGCATGTCAACAATCCCATTCGTTTTGAAGGAAGGATTCTATTAAGCTCAGGAAAGGTAGTGCATGTATACATAGAGTCTCTGGGAGGTGGGAAGAGACCGAGAACCTGCTTAAGTTCTAGAGTTGATAAATGAGTGCAAGGGGTGCGCAGAATATTTCTCTAAGTGTTAAGATCAAGATAAATAGTGAAAATTACCTAAGTACTTAAGGAGCTGAAAAATATCAGGAAGGATAGAGAGATTCAAGCCTCGAAAGGCGATATCCTTTATTTTGGAATATGAATGGATGATATTAGTTAGGAAGGAACCAAACTTCTTCACGATCATTAGATCTGGAGAAGGAAAGCAAGTGTTAACTCTTAGGGCCCTTTGGACTTAGAGGGTCCAGAGAATTGAGCATATTCTCCACACAGGAGGCGAATCCCCCAATGTCCCAAAATTCCTAAGTCATCCCAGACATCCATTTGAAAAGGACACGTGGAAAAATATCTTCCATTTTGGATAAAAGTCACTACAGGAGAAAACAAAGTGTGTTGACTAAGAAATCCCAAGGGTGGGAGAGATTGAGTTCATCTAAGTCATCCATCAGCTGAGGATAGGTGTCAGTAGATATTCCATTTCATAAGATAGCCACCTCAGATAAAAGTGGGGTCGCGTGAGTTGAGAACTCCCGAAGCCCGAACTGTCTAAGTAAATCATGACCGTCGATCTGAGAGGGACAAGTGTTATCATATCGCAGAGTCTGAAAGTGCGAAATATAGAGGAAAGGAAGTGCAGCGTTGAACAGAAGTCATCTAAAGCTCCAAAGATAAGGAATCATCCTAGTCATATGTTGATGGAACACATGGAGACTACATATTTACTCTAGGGGAAAGTCACTCCAGAGGAATTGAAGAGTAAAGGCATGAGAACTCTCGAAGGCCGGAGCATCAGAGTTCATCAGAACCATCCATTGGAATAGGATGCATGGCATGAGATCTGTTACTTCAGAGGATTGGTACTCCAAAAGAAAGAACATAGAGGAGCGTTGACTGAAAGTCGCCCGAAGCGGGTCAAAGGACGAATATCGACCATTGATCGGGGAAAACACGTGGCACTTGATTTTTAACTCCAAGTAGGGATAACTTCAGAGGAAAGAGGTGTTTGGAATATTCAAAATTCTCCAACACCAATGTCTCGAAATAAACCTCAACCATTGGTTGTGAAAGAAGTGTGTACTATAGATCTGGTATGTTTGTGTTCGTGAGCTCAGAGTTCAGCGAATTCAGATTTAGGTGTGTTGAGAACACCCAGAGCCCAAAGATATGAAGCACCCATTGACATGGCTCCTGGGCACAGCCCAAGGTCATATGAAGGAAGTGGACTAGCATGTAAATCTAGCGCCTACCATTCAAATCCTTCAAAGGGGCTAGGAAAGAGCCCACAATTTTGGAATAACCTGCATGCTAGTGAAAGGGGAACCTAGAGAGAGTTAAAGGAAACAAAATTTTGATACCCCACCTCTTAAAAGAGCACCTACAGGTCAGGTGTGTTACAGGGTCTTACAACCCATGCGTAGACCAGGGTAGCCCAACAATAATTATCAAATAACTTGAACCACTCTGAGGTCTCATTCACACAAGCCTTGTGGACTATGGTTAGTGCTACAACTAGAGGTCAACTAAGTTTTATAGTCCAAAAATCCTACACCTATGAATCCAAGACATTGGCCCATCCATTTTCATCCTTTTCCGATCATACTACTGAGGTTTCCTCAAAAAAATAACTTTTTGGATAATGTATGTGTCATGTTGCACTATCAACCAACATACATACATGTTATCCATGTTAATCCATCAACATACATACATGTGTTTCATGCTAGTTAGCTAGTGTTTACTTCCAAAAAATGAAAAAAAAAAATGCACGTATTTCGATGGAATTTACGGGATATGAAGGGTTTCCTAACAATTTTATCCATTGTATCCTTCCCCCCAATCGAATAAACATATTTTTCTCACATAAAAAGAAGTCTATCGGGATCATTTGAAGATATGAACAAGGAGACAAGAAAACTCTACAAAAATCGTTTCCCTCTCATTGCCCAAGTTTTTCATCTTGCTCTGAGTTTTATCCTCAGATTTCCCTTCCATCCATTCTCCCTGTGAAACAGTTCCTTCTTCCCATGTTGGCATGTTCGTTTTTATAATTCTATGTGGGATTGGTGCACTTGGAGTCAAGGATGATTTTAAGGATGGAAATTTATTTTTAAATGTGGAAAAACTGGTGAATGTTACTAATTCTTAATATGCCAACTATAAATGATTGGCGATACTTTTGTAAAAATATTCAAATTTCTAAGGATTTTATATAGTCTTTATAAAATTTTGGCAATTTTTAAGGCAAAATAATTTTATCCTATAGAATTTGGGCGAATCATTTTTAAAATAGAGAATCTCGTTTTTGGAAAAACCATGGAAAATTAGCCCATGAGCGAAATTTAGCCACTAAAATCATCCCTTCTTGGATTCACGATATAGGATCCCGGACTTGGTATGTAGAGCAGTGTGAACAAGAAAAGTTTGTAACCTTTCATCTTGTTTATGAATAAAAGAGATTATCTTTGTCCCAAATTTTATCTATATATGTTCTTATATATTTGATCGTTTAAATCTATATTTAAGCTTTTAAGTGATTAGCAGAGATTTTATATGTTGTTGTCTTGTGTTCTTGGTATGTTGTAGGTCATCTTTGAGAGGATATATGAGATCTAAGAGGCAACCACAAGTGGAAGAGGTCTACATCAACCAAAAGGATTCAAGGTTCTCTTCTTAACCTTCTCTTCTGTGTCTATTATAACTTAGTCTAGATGTTTTGGGGTAGATTAGACATAAGTAAGTCTTTTAAGGGATTTATCACTCTACCTATTCCTTAGACCTAGTTTAGGGATGACTTTCCCCATAATAATGAGGCGATTAAGAACTCGATTGGTGATACCCATCATGTAATTGATGTTCAAGTACAGTTATTTTAGGTATGTAGACCTCTTTTGGTTGAATTCATTATGTAACTTCCCTTGTGTTTTCATGAGTTGCAAAGACTTTTGATTAGTTTGGATGATTGTTTCCTTTCCAAAAATTTAATTCTTCGTCTCTTGGTATGCTTTCAAAATGGAGTAAACATCCTTATCATAGGTGGAATACCTTCAAACAACACTGGATAGTGTTTCACTATGATAGGAAACAAGATGCTTTACTGAGTGAGCATGGAACCCATGGCATAGTTTGAGGCATCTATCTCGATCTCAAACCATTATTCTAGGTATATCAATTTGAGGGCTAGTGCAGAATAAAGGTGGTGTTTTAGATCCTAGAATTATTTCTATCGTGATTTAGACCAAAAAAACCTACATTTACCTCCCCCATTGGTCACTTGGTTTTAGTTCTAAGCTATATGAGAGAACCCAAAGCTATGGTAGAATTTGGTGAGGCCCACGAAGCTGCACAACTCTGTCAAAGTTATCAAGGCTGACTAATTGTTAATTAGTTGGATCTTGGAAGGGACCACATTCACCCCATGTTTATCCAGTATGTATCCTTAATATTGGATTATTTTCATGTCGAATGAGAATTCCTCTATGTTGGTGTATAACTTGTGTTTCCACAAGGTGCTAAGGACCCGTTGAATGTGTTGCAAGTGGTCTTCCCTGATCTGCTTGAAGATGAGGATGTCATCCAAGTAGACCACCAAAAAAATAGATACAAACAAAACTATAACAAAGAACACAAAATTACAATGAATTGGGCTCCTTTATATATGACAATATGCCGAAGGGAACCAAAGAGAACAAATATTTTTCAAACAAGAGATATTCAACTACTTGCTTAGTTTCTCTCAGGAGATATTTTTCTTCTACCCAGTTAGTAAAATAGTTTGTACATACTAAAATATATACCTTTCTTTTTTTATGGTGGATTTATTGATCCCAGAAAATCTGCAACCCATATTTCAAACGGATCAATTAGAATTTGTGGTAGAAAAGAAATTTCATATTATTCTACTAGTCGACCCATCCTCTGACAACTGTCACAACTTATAACATACTTATTGGCATCTCTGAAAATAATAGGTCAATGATATCTTAGATGAATGAATTTATTATCATTCCTCTTGTTAGTAAAATCCCCCCCACATGGTTCATCATGAGATTTGTTGAGTATTTCAAATACTTCATCTTCTTGTATGCATCATTTGATGATTAGATTCTATCTTATACAACACAAATATTCTTCAATTCATCAGTGTGTGGCACTTTGTCTCACAATATTTTGCTTCTCTTTAGGTGAAAGATTTTTTGGTAACTTTCATGTAGACAAATAATTAGCAATATCAACAAACCAAGGTGAATTAGTAGATATTGAAAAAAAATGTTCATCATGAAAATTATCTTCTACAGGAAAAATTAACCTTCATTGTTAATTATGGAAAGAAAATATGAAGCCATATTCTCTTTTCCAATTTTATCTAAAACGATGATGTTAAATTAATTAAGTAATAAAACCCACCTAGTTAATCTACCATTCGTAATTGATTTATTCATAAGATATCGAATAATAGAATTATCAGTATGAATGGAAACTTTATAACCAATAATATAATGTATATACTTATTAATAACATTTACAACTACGAGAAATTATTTTTCAGTCACAATATAATTCAACTTGGAAGGAGCTAAATGTTTGCTAATGAAATAGATGGCATAAGGTTTGCGATTTTCCTTTTGTCCAAGGAATGCTCCTATATTTTTATTTGAAGCATAGTTTGATATGTGAAAGGGTAAACACCAATATGGTCCTCATAATATTGATTCTATGGAGAGTTTTTCTTTTATTGTTTCAAAAGTAGTCTAACAAGGAATATTCCAAAAAAAAACATTATCTTTTGTAAGCAACTCAAACAATGGTGAGGCTATTTTTGTGAAATTTTCCACAAAATGTCTATAATATCATGCATGTGCTAAGAAGAATCTACACAATCATCGATAAAGTCAGAGAAAATACCTAAAACTACTCATTCATAAGTTATGAAGGAGTATTGCATAACCCAAAAGGTAATACTTTATAAGACTATGTCCCCCATGGGCATGTAAAATTGGTATTATATTGATATTCAGGAGTGGTTTGGTGTAATATTATAGATATAAAATGTATGTAGAACAAAAATGAAATGATAGAAATGGTAGATAAACAACAATATAACCAGAAAAACACCACAATAACATTGAAATGATATCATAATAACACCAGAAAGAGCACTTTGTTTTGGTGAGCCATGTTCACTTGCCTCTTCGAGGGGGAAACCTCTAGTAGAGAAGAGCTCTATTACAATAATATCCAGGCTAGGGTTCTCATACCCTCGACTCCTATTTATACTAAATATGTCTATCAAAAGAACCATGTAGAGGAAAATCATTCTAGAAGTGAAAGCTTCTATTAGGTCTTCTTACATTCGACTTATTCTACCTTATTGAAAGGCCTTATTAATATTTACCTTTATTACATCTGAATATATTGTTCTATCTACTTGAGGGGTTAGGTCCCTAACATGTCCTCCCCATTAAAAACAACCATGTCCTCAAGGATTGAGATGTGGAAATTGTTGCAGAATGGTAGTTGGTTCCCAAGTGGCATCTGTCGGAGTTGTATATTTCCACTAGACTAACACTTTCACGATGGTTCACTGATGCAATTAACACTCACACTAGTCCAAAACTTCTTTTCATTGTATCCAAATCCTTCTTCATCCAACTCGGGAAGGTTAGTTTGAGTTTGGCACTTAGTTCCAATCACCTTCTTTAAGCATGAAACATGAAAAACATGATGTAGCTTAGACTGATTGGGAAAAGATAACTGATAGGCCACCTACCACACATTCTTGAGAATGGCATAAGTACCATAAAATTTGGGTGCCAACTTCTGATAATGGTCGGGCTTGAGGGAATTTTTCTTGTAAGGTTGCAGTCGAAGAAATACCTAATCCCCTTCTGCAAATTGACGTTCAGAGTGACCTTGATCTGCTTGTTGCTTCATGTGATTATGGGACATGAACAAACTCTCTTTGAGGGTATGAAGAATAGCCTCTCAAGCTGTAATCCTTTGGTCGACCACTTGAACCTTCGAGACACCTATTAAATATGAGAGAATTGAAGGTGGATTTTGTCCATATACCGCTTCAAAAGGAGTCATGCAGGTAGTTGTATGGTATGAAGTGTTGTACCACCATTCAGTTAGGGGTAACCATTGAGCCCACTGATTTTTCTTTTCCGATGAAAAACATCTCAAATATGTTTCCAAACACTTTTTGACAACTTCATTTTGACCATCGATCTGGGGATGATAAGTTGTGTTGAGATGCAATTGGGTGCCTTGTAGCTTGAACAATTCTTGCCAAAAATTGTTGGTGAAAGTTGGGTTACGATCAGAAACAATAGAATGTGTCATGCCATGGAGCTTGAAGACCCGATCCATGAAAAGTTGAGCCACAGTGGATGTTGTAAATGGGTGTTGAAGATCATAGAAATGAGCATACTTAGAAAGGAGATCCACTACCACCATGATGCTTGATTTATTTCTCGATTTAGGTAATCTTGTGATAAAATCCGTAGAGATATCCCTCCAAATAACAGGTGGAATCAAAAGAGGTTGTATTGTGTCATGATGTTTTACTATTTCTCCTGTGTTGCATTGACACACATCACATTCAGCTAGAAAATTATGAACGTCTTGTTTCATACCATCCCAGAAAAAAGAACGTTTGACCCTGTCATAGGTTTTGGTAAACCCGGAGTGCCTAGCTTTGGATGTAGCATGAAGCTCAAAAAGTACTGTGGATTTAATTTTTGATTGTTTTCTTAAATACAAACAACCTTTGTATCGAATCTCATCATGGATCCAAGAGTACCCTGGAGAAACTGGAGAATTGGACTGCAATTGTTGTATCAGATGCAAACTTTTGTGATCATGTAGCCATTCCTGGCAAACGACTTGGAGCCAATCTGGTACAATGAAGGAGAGAGAAAAAAGTGATCCTCCATCCTCATATTTTCAGGAAAGTGCATCCACAACCACATTATCTTTTCCTTTCTTGTAAATTCTCTCATAATCATTTCCAAAGAACTTAGTCACAATTTTTGTTGCTCTAGGGAGGAAATGCATTGTTAAAGAAAATAGTTGAGGCTTTGACAATCTGTATGAATTTGGAAGCATTTCCACAACAGATAAGGGAGCCATAGATCAACGACATTCAGAATAGCCAACATTTTCTTTTCATAGATTGATTTTCCTAAATTTCGTTCAGATAGTTGTTTGCTGGTAAAGGCTAAAGGTCGCCCCTCTTGCATAAGGACAACGCCAATTCCTTTCCCTGAAGCATCACATTCCAGGACAAAGGTCTTTGTGAAATCAGGAAGAGCTAGGATTGGAGTGGTGCACATGGCCATCTTCAAGGTTTGAAAATATTGAGTGGCTGTTGGAGTCCAAGTGAAAGAATGTTTTTTAAGGAGTGCAGTGAGAGGTGCCACAATCTTTCCATAATTATTAACAAAACTGCGATAATAACCTATTCAGCCCAGAAATACACACAAGATTTTGAGAGTCTTTGGGTGAGGTCACTGTTGCATAGCTTCAATCTTTTTAGGATCCACTCTGATGTCATCCTTTCCAACAAGATGACCCAAGTACTCGACTTTTGAGGTGCCAAAAGCACATTTAGACTATTTCATGAAAATTTGGTGATGAGAGAGTATATGGATAAATTGATCCACATGCGAAAGATGGTATGTCTAGGTTTTTCTATAGATGAGGATATCATCAAATAAAACTAATACAAAATGACAGAGAAAAGGACGAAAGACATGATTCATGAGGCTTTGGAAGGTGGAGGGGGAATTATACAAGCCAAAGGGCATGACCAAAAACTCATAGTGGCCCTCGTGATTTCTAAAGGAAGTATTAGGAATTTCTGCATCTTTCATACATATCTGGTGGTATCCATAATGAATATCAAGTTTAGTAAAGAACTAGGCACCACTCAATTCATCCAAGAGGTCATCAATGAGAGGAATGGGAAATTTGTCTTTAATGGTGAGTTTGTTGAGGGCACATAATTCATGACACATGCACCAAGAACCTTGTTTCTTGAAGACCATGACCACAAGAGAAGAGCAGGGGCTCGTACTAGGGAGGATAATGCCTATGTTAAGCATTTCGTGAACCATTTTCTCAATTTCATTTTTTTTGGAAAAGGGGTGACGATAAAAACGGATATTGGGAGGAAGGATTTCTGGTACCAAGGGAATGGAATGCGGAGGGAGTCCCTAGGGAGTGAAAAAGACCACTTGATGTTTAGAGAGGATGGATTGGAGTTCTTGCGGCACAAAGGGTGTCTCAGTTGCTTGTATGGCATGGAGTTAGGAAATAACGCTAGAATTAACTTTTTTTAGTAGCTTTTCCATATGATGGGAACTAATGATCTTAGTTAAACCGATGATGATGCCTTGGAACATATATTGTTGGCCCTCCTGGTTGAATTGCATGGTTAATTCCTTAAAATCCATGAGAATGTGACCCAAAGTCCTTAGCCAATCTGCACCCAACACATTGTCACAACCTCCCATGTCGATAGAAAACATATGAGATTTCAGGTGATAGTCACCAATTTGGAGACACACATTTTCACAACACCCTCCACATTTCATGGAGCTGTCATTGGCAATCATGATTTGGAAATTATTGACTGCATGGATATAACAATGAGTTTCTTGGGCAATGCGGCGATGAATAAAATTATGGGTGCTTCCACTATCAACCATAATGATGACCTTCCTATGCTTGCTGTAACCAATTAGCTTGAGGGTTTGGGGAGCAGAGAAGCCAGTGAAAGAATTTAGGGAAATGACCGGTTCTACTTCAGGAAGGTCTGAGGGAGGGGTTATGTCAGTGGGTTCAGGTGATTCAAACATAAGGGGAGTTTCAACATCCTCTTCTGAAATATCCTCCGATATGGCCATAAAAATATTTTTTTTACTTACACTTTTGGCTTGGAAAATATTTTTCATCACAATTATAACAAAGTTCTTTGAGTTGGCATTCACCCATTTCATCCCTGGTCAATTTTTGGATCCCTGGTGGAGTAGAAGGAGTAGTGGGATTTACTAGTTTAGTGTGAGGAATAAAGGAGGGTTTCTGGTTTTTAGAAGAGACAACATGTTGTGATTCGTTAGCTCTTTTAGTATCCTCAACCCAAATCTGAGGCTGATCCATGAGGACATGGGCACCAATAACATCCTTGAGGCCATTGATAAAACATTCTCGGAAAAAATCATCAAACACGCTCTCTGTATGAAAAACTAGTCACTCAAAAGAAACTATAAAGTCTTCCACTGCTCTAGATTGTTTCAACTTTATCAAATGGCCTAAATGGTTGGTGTCAGTGTGAAAGCATTCATAAAGATCTGGCACAAAGTGTGTCCAAGCGACATACCCTTGACGGTCAGTTTTTCTTCATTGCCACCATTGCCAATGTTCTTGATCTAGATGGAGAACACCATACCAGAGTTTGGACAAATCATATGTAATGTTGTACAAAGAGAAATAATGTTCCATTTGAGTTACCCAACTAGTGGGATCTGAGCCATGAAATTTGGTCACATCCACTCGTGGAAGGCGTAGGTCACGTTGAAAGTGATGGGGCTAAAAATTATGGGAACGAGAGGATGTTTCAGCTTCGATATGCAAAGGTGGGTCAGATAAAGGGGGATCTGCAGGGATATGCATCTTGGTGCAAATCATCAAAACGACAGATTCAAGATGGGTAGTCATGTCTTGTTTGAGGTCTTGTTTTATTTCGGTGATTGATGCGGTGATGGAGGAATGCATATTTTGATTTATGGTGGCAATATTGGCACTGAGTTGTCTCACTTCTTGTTGGGTCTCTGTGAAATTAGATTGCAAAGTATTGAAGTGAGTTTCCAAGTCTTAGCTATGGTTATGAGCCATGATGACGAGGGAAGCGAAAAGGGGGGGGTGGGGTCAAAACTTTTGCTGAAAAATGATAGGTATGAATGTGATAAGAGAGAAGAGATAATCCAATGGAATAGGTATCAAATAATGGTGACACCAACCATATTTTTTTTTTTAACACATGCAGATTTATACTCTAGTCTGAAGAATATTGCAGTGATGAAATGCCCAAATGCTTAACCAAGAAGAAATTTGAAGTGATTTGGCAACTCGAACACAGCTGTGCGACAATAGATCCTGTCTATTTTATATTTTGTTTATGTCCCCAAGGGTTAGGTATTCAAGGGTTCTACAAAAAAGGGTTTTCCCTGTGCTATAGCCCTCTGATATACATGCGGGGTCCAATAGTAGTACTCAACCCAATATCTCAAGGCACCAACTAAGGAGGCTAGACTGTCCCTTAGCCATACTACTCGACTAACTATGTACTAGAGAGTATATTCCCGAGTGTTGTTCTCGTTGACACTATAGCAGTTAGGTGACCAATCAATTTATCAAAAGAGGGCTTCAGAAAATCTAGGTCGATCCATATACATGTGTTTTCAGATGCACTACAACTCGAAGGGTTACCAACAGGGGTTACAAGGGCGGCCAACAAATGTGCACTTAAGAACCACTTGTATTTCCTTCATGTATGAATCCCTCAACCATGGTTTTATGCATGTAACGAAAGATATCTATAGCTTAAAGACGTTGGAATATGTATCTACCCTAAAAAAAAAATAGCCCACAATTTTATGCCGAGGAAAGTGATCTGATACCACTTGTAAGAATAGAAACAAAATGCTAGAAATGGAAGATAAACAACAATATAACCAGAACAACACCATAATAACACTGAAATGATATCATAATAACACCAGAAAGAGCACTTTGATTCTATGAGCAATGTTCACTTGCCTCTTCGAGGGGAAACTCTCTAGTCGAGTAGAGATGTATTACAATAATATCCAAGCTAGGGTTCTCATACCCTCGACTGCTATTTATACTAAATATGTCTATCAAACGAACCATCTAGAGGAAGATCCTTCTAGAAGTGGAAGCTTTTATTAGATCTTCTTACATTCGACTTATTATACCTTATTGCAAGACCTTATTAATATTGACCCTTATTACATCTGAATATATTGTTCTATCTACTTGAGGGGTTAGGTCCCTAACATTTGGATATGATTATAACTAGTAAATAGTAAATCCATCAAGAAAATAAAAATATATTTTCATTGCTAAAGTATCTAAAACTTGATCTATGAATGGGAGAGAAAATTTGTCTTTTAAGATAGATTTATTCAATTCACGATAATATATTAAAACATGCCATTTACCATTTATTTAGGAACAATCACTAAATGTGAAACCCATTGGATTTATAAAATAACATATATGAAATTGACATTTAGCAATTCTTCCTTTACAATTTCTTTTAAAATTGATTTATATGTCTTTGGGGTTGTTTTATTGGTCGTGAATTCTCCTGAATATAAATCTGATGTACACATGTGTTAGGATGAATTCCTCACATATCAATATATTCCCATTCAAAAACACTAGATTATTTATACAGTAATTGAATTAATTTATTTTTCTTCTTTTCCTTGCTTAATCTCAACATAAGTACTACAAGATTATGATATTGTATCGATAGAAGACATACAATCAAATAGCATTGATAAAGTGTCTCCAATACAATTTTCTTAAATTTGTTTGTCCAATATATGATCAAAATAAGACTCCCCCCTAGTATATTGAATTAAATAAGAATAGTTAATAAATTAGTGATTCATTTTTTTTTTCAATATATTATTTGAAATTCATATATTGGTCAACTACTAATATTTCTTTTAGCATTTCTTCATGACTATTTGGATCATCAAGCCATTGTGTATTTCCCAATTCATTTAAATATTTTTCACGTGGACACAAAGTAAATTTCTCAACGGAATCACCATGTGAAATTGTCATGTATCTCGATCTACAATTAATAAATACATGAGTTTTTTCTAACCATGGATTTCCTAATATTAATGCATGGCCACCCAATTTGTATTTAGTTTGTAAAACCATAAAATCCATAGGTTATTCCCAATAATATAGAGAAACATTAATATCTTCTAACATCCCTTTAGGTTTTATAGTAGATTTTTATGCTAATTGCAAAAATGTAGGTGTGTGACAAAGAATAGATGATTTTAATTCCTCCATGGTTCCTTTTGTCATGAAATTAATTTCAGCTCCTAAACCGATGAAAGTGTTTGCAATTGGAATATTATTGATGTGATTTATAACAATTGAACTACAAGGATCAACATATTTTTCCATTAAAAATTTTCTTGACAATAGATCTCCTAACTTTTCAATGACTTGTACTCTTTGTGGTTCTTTTTTTTTCTTCCTGGTTTTTTAAACATAATTCCCTAACTATTTTTTCATAAATTTGGATATCCTTGATTCCCTATAGTAAACGAATTTTGATACAAACATTCTTTAATTCATCCAATAAATCATATTCAGATTGTTTTATTTCTTTGTCCAAATTTAACATCTTTGGAAAGGGAGGAGATTTAGATGAATGTGGTTGATATATTGGAAAAAAAGTTTATTTTAATGCAATAGAACTATCATTATTTTATTTTAATTAGGATTTTTCTTCTCAATTTGTTCCTCAATAATAATAGGAAAATGCTAATTAACTATCTTTCCTAATTTAAGATATATATCATGCAAACCAAGAGGAGTAATCATACAATAGTAAAATTGTGTAACTCAGTGTTGTAAGAAGATTGAGCTACTTTATTATTGGGGTTTGAAATGGGTTCATAAAGTAAGTGGGTAGGTTTTGGAGGGGGTTCATACGATGGTAACTAAAATTTTTGTGGTTGTGAAATTTATGACTATTGGGTTTGGGTCAAATAAGGTTGTTGAATTTGTGTGGGATATTATGTTTTTGGAATATATTGTGGATATTTTTGGGAAGGGTATGGATAATCAGGCATGTTTCCATAGGTATTTTCTCATCATCCTTGTTTCCAAGGTTGGTTTTGAACTTGATATCGAGACTGTGGGGCTAAATATATGCACTTTTAATTCCAAACATTAAATTGTCAACCATGGAGTTCGTAAACTTGGAGATGAAAGAATAGGAAATGCAGGAGTGGAGCATACTCTAGCCTAATCTAAAGCCAACAAGCACACATCCAAATGAATGAAAGCATAACTAGAAGTAAAATCAAAGTGTAAAAATAAAAGGAAATTTAAACTATGGAAAAACCAAATTAAAGAAAAGTAGCAAAAGGGAAAATCAATCAAACAAATATACAATGAAATCTAAATTCAAACCATGCAATAGAGATGTTCCTCAAATCTTCACCCAAGAATAGAAAGTTAATTTTGTTTATGTATGAAAATAAATGTGCGGATACGAGATTTATGTACAAGAATGAGATTGCTTTGTACGGATCTTAACGTTGTGTATGAAGAACTTACAATATGTAACAAAACACAATATATTATTAACAAAATTACAACATATATGAAACAAAAAAACATTAATTACATAACAATATAAGAAACCACACACATATATTTATTAACAAAACAATATGGTAGTAATTAACAATTTAACATTATGTAACACCAACATAATTAAATCACAATATAATTAACAATCTAACAATAAAAATAAAATAACAATTATCAAGCTAAACATTGTAATGATATATATACAACTCACAAAAGCATTTATTTAACACAACCTAAAATATAAAAACATAAAGAAAAAAAAAAAAAAAACGAAACACATATAACAATATCAAAATGAAATAATATAAACAAATGAAACAATATAAACAAATATAAGGAAGCAATACCATACCAAAATATAAGAAAATATAAATGAAACAATATAAAAAAAAACAACATATAACAGTACCAGAACAAAACAATATAAACATATATAAAGAAATGAAATAATACCAGAACGAACAACATATAACATTTGCAACACGATATAAAACAATGGAGACATTAAATAATAATGGAGACAATAAATATATGGAACAAAAATCAACATTACAATAGAACTTGAAAAGTGTATAGCATGATACTAAGAGGTCATTGAACAATACACAACTTTATATTATGAAGCAGTCAACATGAAGGGATTGGATTGGAGGCGTGAGCATATGAGTGCTCAAGTAATGATAGAAGGAGGTGTGAGTAGAGGAGTGCTCAAGTAATGACAAAAGGAGGCATGAGCAGAGGAGTGCTCAAGTAATGGTAGAATGATGAGCTATATGAAGCTAGTGTACAAAAGAAGGGAAGACAGTGTTGATTTGAGGAGAAATATCGCAAAATTATCAAGCTAAAATAATACAAACTGAAAATAAACACACAATAATTAATCAAAACAACAATCTAACTAATAAATAAAGAACACAAAAAATAAACGCACATACAAATCTAATTAGCAGAGACAAAGAGATAGATCGTTACCCAAAATTTAGGGGCCCTTCCCAACCTGACTAACGTTGTTGATAAAGATATGGTGAAAACGCGATCTGGCGTGACCTCGAAGAACTGAGACTAGGGTTCTCTCTTAGCCACCACCATGGATGCTCAGGGAGGAGGGGAGCCTTCGCCCCCTCCCTCTCCGTCCACCTCCTTTCGAAAGCTTGTTGCAGCCTGCAACAAGAAGGTTCCTCCTTCAGACCCCCCAAGTTTCGTAAAGAGACTAGACGTTGTCCCAGAGATTGATCTTCCCCCCGATCATCCAATGAAGGTTGCACTTTCCCTCTCAGAATGAGGACTAGTAGGTCAATTCATGGGACTCTGGCCCTCAGTCAAATCCATAGACTACTGGATCCAAAGGAACTGGAGGCCGCTGATCAAAAACAGTGTAACATGCTATGCGGTTGGGAGAGTGTATTTTATCTTCGAATTCATCTCCCAGGAGGATAGAGATTTAATCTTTAGAAATGGACCATACTTCATGGGAACCCAAGGGCTCTATTTGAATCGATGGACCCCAAGCTTTGATCCCACCTCAGAAGTGCCCAAAGACGTCCCCGTCTGGGTTAGACTCCCAAATTTGCAAATACACTGCTGGAATCCCTCCTCGCTTCAAGCAATCAGAAATGGATTGGGGTATTACATCGACTGAGCAGACCCAAAAGACCAGTACTCCTGTGTAAGGATATGTGTGGAAGTTGATCTGGAGGTAGGTCTACCAAAAGAGATAAAACTAAAATTTGGGGATTGGCAACACTTCCAAAAGCTTGATTACGAAAAGCTTCCTTTCAAATGTAGAGGTGTCATGAATACGACCATTTCCAAAGAAACTGCCCAAAAATACCCAATAAAGAGAAAGAAGGGAATGAAGGCTGGCAACAGGCTTAGAAAGCGAAAACCAAAACAAAAGGACCAAGAAGCAAAAAGATAGCCCCAACGCAAGCCAAAAACTAAGGAAACAAAGAGAAGGAGAATAGCTTCAGTATCTTGGCTAGGGAAACTGGCGGTGAGGAAGCATAACCAAGTAAAGATGCCCAAGAGGAAAAAACAAGAGGAAACCAGACCCCTGAAGATAAAGGAAATCAATTAATAACAGAAGAAGAGGAGAAAAACAAATCCCCCCAAAGGATGGAAGAATGTCAAGGCATAGAGGAAGGGGAGATCTCGACAGGAAGCGACTCAGAAGGCGCAAGTGAAGCTTGGGCCACCCCAAAGAAAATGGGAAGAGGCAGGAAAACCAAAAAAGTAGAAAGAGACCAGGAAACCTACAAAGACGTCCTAAAAGGTTCACATCCAACTATCAAGCAGCTGATCAGCATTTGGCACACTAGAAAGCAATCCAAATCCTCCCAAGGAGGCCATTCCTCCCCCCAAGGTAATTGATGAATCTAACCTCCTGGAATTGTAGGGGTTTTGGTAGCAAAAGGAAAGAGGAAGCACTCAAGGATATAATCAAAGATTTGAAAGAAGACATCCTACTCCTCCAGGAGACCAAGATGAGTCAGCAAGACTCCCTCAAAGCTTCATTAAACGTTTGGAGAAACAACCAAGGAATAGCCGAAAACGCCAGAGGCACCTTAAGAGGGCTCTGCACTCTGTGGAACACCAGCAAAATAGATCTGATCAGTTCAAACACATGCATGCACTGGATTCACACCAAACTCCTCCACAAAGACTCGAGTTATCTAGTAAGCCTCTTCAATATCTATGTACCGCAACATATAGAGGAAAAAAAACACTGCTGGGAAACCCTAAAAGACTTCTTACAGCAAAATGAACTTGACAATATCATTTTAGGTGGGGATCTAAATGTAACCCTGGCTCAGGAGGAAAAAAGAGGGGGAACCATCATGAGAGACCCAACTAGAGAATGGGTGGAATATCTAATCTCAGCTTGGGACCTAGTAGACATCAAACCTGCCAAAGGACTCTACACGTGGACGGATAAAAGGATAGGTCCTGGGCACATTGCTACCAGGATAGATAGATTCCTTGTCCAAAGCTCCTTCCTATTATTGGGGCTCATAGCCTCCGCAGAGATCCTTCCCTGTAGTGTCTCAAATCACAAGCCCATCCGCTTAGAAATCAAAATCGACCAAGTCTGAGGACCCATCCTTTTCAGATTCAACCCGACTTGGATCCAAAACAAAGACTTTCTCCCTCTTGTTTCCAAAACTTGGACCAACATTGCTAAGGGCTCTGCTTTTTATGTCTGGGAAGAGAAACTAAGAATGCTAAAGACAACGCTAAAATCTTGGGCAAAGGGCCAAGCAAACCCAATCACCTCTCGCATAGAAGCCCAAAAGAAACTCGAGAACCTTCAGTTGGAAATGGAAAACAAAGAGATCATGCAAGAGGGCCTGCAACAAGAGGACCTCCTTCAAAGACAATGGCATAGAGCCTGCAGAGAGGAATAAAGCTACTGGAGGCAAAAATCCATAAGCCTTTGGCTGAAAGAAGGAGATAAAAATACAAGCTACTTCCACAAGCAGGCGGAGGCAAGAAAGAACTATAAAGCAGTGAAAAAAGTTCAAGTTCAAAATGAAATAATCTCAGATCCAGAAGGTATAAAACAAGCAGCCTTTGAAGCCTTTGAAGCACTCTATTCAGAACCGCAAGGGATAGTCATAGACCCTCAGATATACCCTCTCTCCATTATCCCAGGTCTCATCAAGGAGGATGTCAACATCAAGCTGACTAAGGAAGTATTGCAACAGGAAATAAAGGAGGCTCTGGACCAAATAAACCCAGATAAGGCCCCAGGCCCAGATGGTTTCACTGCCAGACTCTATCAACAGTGCTGGGAAATAATAAAAACGAATCTCACCAAGATGATTAGGAAATCGCAAAAGAGCAACAAGCTTGGTGGGAGCACCAATTCGGCCTTCCTAGCACTTATCATGAAAGAGAAAGGAGCAGTCACCTTCAATCGCTTCAGGCCAATCTTCCTTTGCAACACAAGCTACAAAATCCTCACCAAAATTATAGCCAACAGACTCAAAACAATCCTCCCTCTTATCGTCCCAGAAAACCAAGGAGGCTTCATCAAAGGTAGGCATATTGTAGACAACATCATACTAGTTCAAGAGGCCCTACATTCAAGTGTCCGGAGGAAAGACAAAGGTATGATAATTAAACTAGATCTCACCAATGCCTTTGATAGAGTTAGACACAACTTTTTATTTGACGTAATGAGAAAGTTTGGTTTTGATCCTTCCTTTGTAAAATGGATAAAAGCTTGTATTGGATCACCATGGATAGCCCCTATGGTTAATGGAAAAGTAACAAAGTTCTTCCAAGCCACCAGGGGCTTAAGGAAAGGGTGCCCCCTTTCGCCCCTACTCTATGCAATCCAAGATTTAGTCCTAAGCTATCAACTGGAAAATTCCCAAGTTCAAAATAACCTCCAGGGATTAAGAATCGCGCAAGGGGTGAACGACATAAATCATGCACAATTTGCAGACGATACACTGTTGTTGGGAGGTGCAAGACCTATAATAGCAAAGAAGTTTAAAGAAGAGCTGGAAGCTTACGCTACAGTCTCAGGAAGTGAAATAAGCCAGACAAAAATAAAAATTTATGGATGGAATTACGCCAAATGAAATGTTGGGAATTACAAGAGTCCTGGGGATGGAAGGGCATACCAACTAGGAGGCCTTCAAATACCTGGGAATTCCTATATTCAAATCTTCCTCAAGAGCCTCACATTGGAACCATATGATAGACAATCTAAAAAATAAAATTTCCTCCTGGGGGGCAAAATGGCTAAATCTAGCAGGGAAAGCTGTCCTGATTAAATAAGTGTTGGCCAGCATACCCATCTATCAGAGCTCGTTTCTCTTAGCCCCTGCCACCATAATTCAAAAAATTGAGGCACTCCAAAGATGCTTCTTGTGGGAAGGAGGAAAACAGACAAGAAGGAAAATGCATCTGATAAATTGGGAAAAAACCTCAAAACCTCTCTTGGAAGGCAGCCTTAACTTCAAAAAAACCCAAGCTCAAAACATGGCCTTGGGGGCAAAGTTGCTCTGGACGATGGTCACCAGAAAACCAAGTTGGAGAAAACTGGCACATTGGAAAAAATATTTTAGGGGGCCTAGGGATTGATGCTTGGATTTTTCATGCAGGGAATCAAAAAGTTCCCCTATTTTCACCCTCTACAAAAAGGCAATGCCCCACTTCAACCCTCAGCTCACCTGGGTGCCAAGAAACGGAAAGTAAATTAAAATTTGGCAAGATTCAATCATGGGAGACCCCCCCCTAGGGCTGAAACAGGATTTGCTACATCTCAAGGACTGGATGGAAAGTCAAAACATAAATTCTCTCTTTGACATCTGAACTTGGGGGGAGGACAAGTACATGACTTGGCAATGGTGGGGAGTGCTCAACAGACCCCTCGAACTAGAAAGGGAATGGAGCACCCTAAAGATCTGTCTTCAAGGGTAAGCCCCCCTCAAAAAACAAGGAAAGGATGAAAGAGGCTGGGGAGGGAACTCCAAGGCCTACACCAAAGCAGAGGGCTACTGCTTCATCACAAACATTCTGAATGTCTTGCCCAATCCGGCCATCTGGAAAGCAATTTGGGAGTCCAAGTCCATCCCAAAAATCAACTTGTTCATCTGGACCCTTGCACACAATAGCATCCAAACAGGGGAAAACCTCAAAAGACATGGATGGGAAGGTCCCTACAGGTGTCCTATTTGTCTACATGCTGAAGAAACTACAGACCATCTCCTTCTCAACTGTGACTACTCCAAAGAAGTCTATAAGCTGGCAACAAGAACACAAAGTGCCATCAACTTCCCTCTAGACACAAGAAGCCTTCTCCACCAATGGGACTCCTATTACCCATTCAAAACTAAAAAATGAAGCCAAGCCTTTACTCTATGGAAAGTACTCCCAAAGTTCGTTGGAAAGAAACAATAGAATCTTCAAGGACAACAAAAGGAGCATAGCCCTTGTGGTAACCAAAACTCACGCACTCTTTGGCGAAAGTGCACCTTATTTATTCCAGTCAAAAAACAACCAAACGCTAGAAGCACCAGAGGAACTCTGGTTGGATCAATTTAAAATCCAATGTCACAATGGAATAAAGGCTAGCACCCCAACTAAAGATGAATGTGAAATCGGGAAAGGCAAACAAGATTTTGACAAGTGGAAAACAAAGAGAAATGTCCATATCCTATCCTTTGATGGGGCCTCGAAAGGAAACTTGGGCCTAGCAGGAGGAGGAGGGATAGTTGAAAACCCCTCCGAAGCAACAACAATAAACTATGCCTTGGGTTTAGGAATTGAATCTAACAACGGAGTAGAGGCCTTGGCACACTGGAAAGGGCTAATTCAAGCAAACAGGCATAGGATCCAACACCTGGTTATAATAGGCGACTCCAAAGTGGTAATCCAAGCATTAATTCATCAATCTCAAACCCAAAGCGCGAGACTCAATAACCTCTTGGACAAGATCCACCTCCTTCTTAGGAACTTTCGATCTTATAAGATATACCATGTGTTAAGAGAGCTAAATGAAAGAGCGGATGCTAAGGCTAACAAAGGCACCCTCTTGGCACCAGGAAATTTGAAGGTGAATGGAACGTTATCCAGTGTGGCATTACCTTGATCCATGAGAGCCGCCCTCCTAAGTCAAAAAAAGCAAGTTGGAGCAGCAGAAAGGGAAAATGGGGAAATTGCTCAGTTTAAGTCATGTCAGAACAAGCTATTGGTTGGAGGGGACAAGGCATGGTACCATGAGAAAGCGAACTTCAAGCAAGGAGGAGACAGAGAATCAACTCGCCCATAGCTCACGGATTTACCAAATCGGATGGAAATAATGAATGTGGAAGAAGGAGGGAATAAACTGAAGGCGTCTCCTCATTCTCATACCACTCCATCGCAGAGATCTCTTGAGAATTCTCCAACGAAGCAACATGGTGCAAGAAGAAGGGGAAGACAACCAGAAATGGCATCAAGCTCGGGCAGCAAGACACACACTGAGGAAAGACTTAAGGTGATGGACACAACGCTGGAAAATCTAAAGAAGTTTCTACAATTCTAGCTAAACTTCCTCAAACATTTGGATTTTGAAGCAGGAAGGCATCTGGAGAAGTTGGAAGAGGACATCACCACAACCAAAATCGGTTTTACAGAAGAGCTGGGCAAGCTGCACAAAGAAATCAAGAATCCCAGGCAATAATTCGAGGAAAGAATCAACCAACTGGAGGCAAAAATGTCTCAGCTCAACAACTAATGGAAGCAAGACCCTAAAAACTAAACCAATCATTTAGCAAGAAAGTGAGGCCATCTCATCTTCAACAAGTTTGGCGTTTTGTATAGAAGCCAATGCTGTAAATAATTATGTATTTGGTTAAAGTTATGATAGAATCTTAGTTAAGAGTTTTAGTCTACCATATTAGGAATAGGAGGATACTCCAGGAAGGAAGGCGTGTGGTTAAGCATGACCCATTTTGTAATCGAACCAGTGGAAAAACCACCTTTTTTATTCAATACCACTATCTGTTTTCGTAAAAAAAAAAAAACATTGTTGATAAAGATACCAAATCAAGAATTTTCATGCCAAAACTAATTCTCGAGAATACCAACCTATCCTTGTATTGAAATAAATCTCAAAATTACATTATTCTTAGATGGTTCTCACATAATCATTTTTACAAAGAATAATCAAACATTATTTTATCCCTCCGTTACAATCAATAATTTATAGAAGAATTCTATAACCCAAGCATGGAAATGAGAACATAGCCTACGTCGTCCTGAGACAAAATACAAAAAATGGAGATGGCAGCAATGAATCAACTATCATTGGCTTTACAGGACCAACTTAGAAAAAATGGTTTCAATCCATATCTTTGTTGTGATGGATGCAACCAAATGAAGATTCTCATACTAATTTAATTGATCTGATATTCATTTGATGTCAAACTCAGGGCCACGTCACCAAATCTGAGTGTGATGTTTTCAAATTTGGACATATCTCAAAATTTTTGTAAATGTCAATTAAAGAACCAACAATAACTCCTCAATTGTTTCGTTGTTTTGAAAAAGGGTCAAGATATACCCAATTTGCCTTGTTGGGAACAAAACCAATGTTCTAGATTCTTTATATTCTTCTTTATTTGCACAAAAATCGAGGTAGAAATTAACTATCTAGAACTTTTATTAATTTGGCTGAATTATTCCCCCTAAGATGGAGGTCCACACATGCGACCTGGGTGGATTTTGACACATTTTTCTGTATGCCGACGTCACTGCGGAGAAAACCCATGTTTATGATTTTTACCTCAAAGTGTGTGATTATGCTAAACAACGATTGGTACTGGAATGACAATATTGGTGCAGAAATGATAAACTGTTCTTATGTTATACGGATGTTGATTGTGATAGTACAAGAATCACACTTTAGAAACTGTCATAAGTAAACCATGATATAATGATCTTTTAACCACTAAAAGGATAAAAAAAACGTTGTACTAACCACACTGCATATAATGAGGAATGAGGACATTTAATTAGGGTTTATGGTGTGTATTAACAATGAAATGAAGGAAAAGGTGTAATAATGAATGTTTTTGTATAGTGTAAAACATGGAAAAAGTGGAGATCAACACACCCCCAAACCCAAGAATTTGCATATCGTCGTGAAAACAAGGTGAAATCATGATACTCTGCTTATGAATTTTTGTGACATTATTTCTTTGTGTAGGTGTTGGTTCTTGTGGAGGGATACTATGGAAACTGATTATACTGTCACAGATTGATTTAAAATAGAGAAACAAAATTATCATGAAAATGGAGGACAAGCAAGGGATGGGTTATCAGAAGGTGATAGTGAATGGTTTGAGTGTGGAGAATGTGAAATGATGGGGATGGTGGTCGTATGAACTTGGACAACTTTATACTCTATACCCTATATTCATTCTAATACCAATATTTACATGTGGTTCTTTGCTTGAATAGGTAACCATGAATTCATCCTCTAATTAAGAATCATTCAAATGACTTAGGAATGATTTATGGTGTACAATCATAATAAACTATACATGTTGCTTTGTTTTTGTATTTGTATACCACATGTCTCCTTTTCATTTCTTTGTCTTATAATCAGAGTATAATTTTCATTATGATTGGTCGAGTAAAAATGGAAGGTTTATTGATTGGTTGTGATGATACTTCCTAAGCAGTGATAATGTATACTGGAGTGTGGAGTAGGTAATAGTGGTTATGCATCATGTTTTCCAAATTCTTAGTAAATTAGAGATATTTATCCCTGTTTTACCTCAAGTTACATTTTCTTTGAATTCTAATGCAGGCTGAAGTGGAAACCATGCAGAACATGATGAGATAAATGTGGAACCATGATGTGGACCGCTGAAATTTGAATATGAGGTGGAGAAAATATGATAACTACTGAAGAGAATCAAGCTGATGATAGTTGCACAAAAGATGATGAGAGGTAAAGAGAACATATGTTGATTTGTTGAATCCTAAAAAAAAAACCTGATTGAGATTAACTAAAGATGTTGGAGATGATGAAGAAAGACTCTGAAGATATAGAAGGGATTTGGAGATCTCCCCCAAACCCAAGAGTTTTCATGTCCACATGCAAACTGCTTAAGACTGAGTGGCATGCGGCTATAAGAAAACAATTGTTGCCAAGTTTTGTTGATACCAATCTGAGAGTTGCTAAGAATGTAAATGTGAGAGTTTCTAATGAATTGTGGGGAAAATGTCCATGACTGTTAAGCTTGACCACACAGAGAGAAAATCATAAAATTGTATAATAAACTGATCATAACATGAAGTACATCCAATGTCACATTTTGAAAATTTAGATTTGAACAATTTTCAAATATCACTTATGAATATTCCCCTTCTATGTACAATCAATTTTTTTGTTCTACAGAAAATATTTATATTTCCTTGATTAAATGAAATTAATCAAAATATTCGCAACACTTATGCTCAGAAATCCCTGTATAAATTAGAGTAGGGATTTTGTTCTTCTCCTTTAGGAAGGAAAATAAAAGAGTATTTGCAGTCTCAACAAATTAAAACCCAATAGGAAACCAATCAACCTTTTTCACTCTAAAAAAGATTTACAATCATTCAAGTAATAAATATAAATTTCACAGTTGAGTATATTAAGATTCTAAGATCATGGTCCCACTTTTAAGATAATACATCTTATATATAGTATGAATTGGATGATACTGTCTTAAGTTCAACTTAGGGTTATTCTCGAATGGAAAATATATGGATTTTATTTAACCTTAGTTCAAACATGCATGCTTCTTCTTAATGATTTACATCAGTATATTGTCCATACAAACAAATATAGATTAGAAATATCAAAATCAGAACCCATTGCCAGCAAGTCTGTTCAATATTCTGATGGGGCAATTTTGAAATCTAATAAAATTATCCCTAGGAGAAATGCCCCATTTCCCACGAGCATGCCCAGTACCCTAATGGGTTTGCCTAGTCATACCACAAGCTGGTACCCGTTGCCACTAGACCTTTTCAGTATCCCGATGGGTTAGCCTCTTACACCCATTTTCCATCAGAGACTCTTGTCCCAAAATTCACTCTTAATATAAAATTTGATAGGTTTATTTTGCATGGGCAAATGGAGGAGCAGCTCTAAAAACCTTTTTACAGGATGGGATGGTATTATGTTGGAATATATTCTATAGATTTCCCATAAAGGATTGTTTTCATAAAAAATAGACTTATGTATTTAGATCATTCCAAAGACATATCATGGTTAAATTTACTTAGACTATGGTGGATGAGGCCATTATAGAATAACCTAAAGTACCTCTAGTCCCTAAGTTCATCTTCTTCACATAGAATTATATTAGTGATCCAATGGGTAGAACCATCATGCACTCTCCTGCTACTAATTAATAAAGATGCTCTACAAACCAAATTTGAGATAAGATCCAGTTGTAGTAGTTTCCTATGGGTCTCATAATATGGAATTTTAAATTTATGTAATCCCATAGTATAATCAAAGACAGGGCTATGAGTTATTGCTATAATAAATGATCTGAAATTTTGTTATAAAGAAGGGAAACGAAATATCTAAAAGAACTAAAAATGATTGGTTATGTCAAGAGCTCTTGGGTTTGATAATTGAAATCCTTTATTTTTAGTTTTGTATTATTAATAATTTCCTAAACTATAAATGTCTTCAAGGAAAATAGTTCAGAAAANAGTAGTTTCCTATGGGTCTCATAATATGGAATTTTAAATTTATGTAATCCCATAGTATAATCAAAGACAGGGCTATGAGTTATTGCTATAATAAATGATCTGAAATTTTGTTATAAAGAAGGGAAAAGAAATATCTAAAAGAACTAAAAATGATTGGTTATGTCAAGAGCTCTTGGGTTTGATAATTGAAATCCTTTATTTTTAGTTTTGTATTATTAATAATTTCCTAAACTATAAATGTCTTCAAGGAAAATAGTTCAGAAAAATAGTAGAGAAAAACTAATTAAGGTCAGAAAGCAGTGTTAAAAGAAAAAGAAAATTTTTAAGTACTAGAAAAAGCGATTCAATTGTTCCAAAGTTGTTTTAGGTAGTAGAGGATTATAATAAAGGATATTTTTGATGAAACAACACAACCAAAAGAAATGCAATTACTTCCCTGAATAAGTCATGAAGATGTTCTCCCAATCCAACCAAAAAGAGGATACCTACAAAACTCCAACAAATCATCAGAGCCACATTTATTTAGAAAATTTTGAAAATATCTATCATCTGAAAACATATTAAAAATGATGTCACACCAAACTATATGTAACATTTACTCACCTATTCTCTATCCTACCTTACATAAAAAAGGAACCCTTTTCAAGTATACACGTACTTCCAATGCAACCATGTGCATAACATGATTACAAATATACTCACATTCAGGTTTGAAGAATAAACTTTAATAAATACCAGAACATGAGGAACCAATTGTTTCGAATGATATGATGTGAAGAGTTGTTGAAGAAAAGAGTGTTGTTGTTTCAATCTGATGGTCGTCTGGAACCAATGTTCAATATAATCACGATATCCTTGGTTCGCTTCTTCATTTGGACCACTCTGTATGTCCTCCTTTTAAATTCCATATAGATATTCTTGATCAAATTCTTGAATGCATAAAGGATCCAACAATGGGCATGGTGGAAATTGTTTTGTCTCAGGTTCTATTGTTTGTTCTCCATCGGACGTAGTGCATGGTTCTCCAATCTCCTTTGTAAATTGGCGACGATGATCAGGGGGAACTTCTAGATGTGGCTCATGGAAATTTTCATTGTCTATCACTTCCTGGAGCTCAAGTATGTTCTTGACTGTTGTCAATATTTTCTCTTCCTAAGATGTAGAAATCCCAGGTACTGTTAGGATTTGAGAAGATTTTTGGAGTAACATTTCTTCGTTTTCTCAACAAACTCTCGAGCATCCTTTAATACTACTTTGTTGATTTATAATCCTTGTCTTTCACATGGATTAGTGTATAGGGGTTCTTACGACACCCAAAAGGAATAATTAGAAGAAAAAAAATGAAATTTAGAATGAAATTGACCTAATTGCAGAATCGAAAAACACACCACACTTGCATGAAAAGAAAATAAGTTGCAGGAAAAAATCAAACTTTCATAAAAAAAACACTCTTGCATAAAATAAAAGAACACTTGAAGGAAAATAAACACGCTTCCACTAAAATAAACAAACTTGCAAGAATGTGACAGTCAAGGTTTTGGGGAAACACACAATAGTGGTCGTGCATGTTATTACCTCCCGTCTTATTGTTTCTCCTCCCCCAAGATATGTAATTTAAAATCAACCTACATATGCTTTAATCCCTTTATCACCTCCCCGACAACAATGCCAAAAATGTGGGGCTAAATCTATGAACTATTAATTCCCAATATTAAATTGTCAACAAGGGAGTTCGTAAACTTGGAGATGCAAGAACAATAAATGTAGGATTGGATCATATTCTATCCTAATTTAAATATGACAATCACACTTCCAAATCAACGAAATAAGAACTAGAAGTAAAATCAAAGTGCAGAAATGAAAAGAAATTAAAACTATGGAAAAACAAAATTAAAGCAAACCACCTAGCAAACCACCTAAAGGGGAAATTAATCAAACAAATAGAAAATGAAATATAAATTCAAACCATGCAATTGAGATGTTCCTCAAAGATTCACCCAAGAATATAAAGTTAGTTTTGTTTATGTACGAAAATGAATGTACGGGTACGAGATTTATGTACAAGAATGAGATTGTTTTTTATGCATCTTAATGTTGCATACAAAGAAATTACAATATGAAACAACACACAATATATTATCAACAGAATGACAACATATATGAAAAAAAAAAACATTAATTGTATAAAAATATAATAAATGACACACACATATTTGTTAACAAAATAATATGATAGTAATTAACAATTTAACATTATGTAGCAACAACGTAATTAAATCACAATATAATTAACAATCTAACAATAAAAATAAAATAACAATTCTCAAACTAAACATTATAATGATATATATACAACTCACAAAAGTACTTATTTAACACAACCTAAAATATAAAAACATAAAGAAACAAAACAAAAATGAAACACATATAACAATATCAAAATGAAACAATATAAAGAAATGCAACAATATAAACAAATATAAGGAAACAATACCATACCAATATATATAAAAATATAACTGAAACAATATCGAAACAAAACAACATATAACAGTAGCATGACAAAACAATATAAACATATATAAAGAAATGAAATAATACAAGAATGAACAACATTTAACACTTGCAACATGACATAAAACAATGGAAACAATAAATAATAATTACGAAGTCGTCATCGTGAAGGGACTGGTTTGGAGGCATGAGCAGAGCAATTCTCAAGTAATGACAGAAGGAGGCGTGAGAAGAGGAGTGTTCAAGTAATGGCAGAATGATAATCTATATGAAATTAGTGTACGGAAGAAGGGAAGGCAGTGTTGATTTGAGAAGAAATCTCACGAAATTGTCAAGTTAAAATAATTCAAACTGAAATTAAATGCACAACAATTAATCAAAACAACAATCTAATTAATAAATAAAAAATGCAGAAATTAAATGCACACACAAATCTAATTAGCAGAGATAAAGAGACATATCGTTACCCAAGATTTAGGAGCCCTTTCCAACCTAACTAACATTGCTGAGAAATATACCAGATCACAGACTGGTCACACCAAAACTAATTCTCCAGAATACTAGCCTATCATTGTATTGAAATAAATCTCAAAATTACATTATTCTAAGATGGTTCTCACATAATAATTTTTACAAATAATAATGAAAAATGATGAATGATGTAATTTAATTAGGGTTTATGGTGTGTCTTAACAACGAAATGCGGGAAAAGTTGTAATAATGAATGTTTTTGTATAGCGGAAAACATGGCAAAAGTGGAGCTCAACAGAGACCATGTTTTCCAAGGCATAGGAGGAATCCCTTATTGAGGGGGCTATCGTTGGCCTGAATAATATAAAATAAATTTCTATGTAGGTTCATGATTCATACCTATTTCTCAAGGTTTCCATGGTTTCTTTGGGGAAACAAAACAAATTTGTTATATAGATTCATTTTCCCCTTGTTAAACTACATTAAGTTCATGTATTAAATGAAAATTATCAGATGAATGCTATCTTACATAGATAACACAAACTTAAATATTATTTAAGGACAATTGCTTAAAGGATGTTTCTTCCTACACTTGTGATAATAAATAGACAAAGTTTCATTATATTTCTATTGTCTTTGCTTATTTTTCAATGTATCTAATTGTGATCTAAGAGTTCTAACAATATCAATTTTGAAATTATATAATAATTTCCCAAGTTATGCTCTACTTACCCCACCGATTGTTGATCTATTGAATCGAGAAATGATGTCTCTATTTGCCTTACTATATTTTTATTTTCCTCGAGAAATGTGTTTACATAATTCACAATTTTTTGGATAAGCTAGTTGAGAGATATCACATTTACCCATTAGATTAAGTACATCTATATATTCATCCCTAATTCCATGAAGAAAAATAATATTAATATTTTCTAAGTATAAATGATGTTTCTTATCACTTTTTACATTATAATGAAGTCTTTCCACATAATATTCAAGGATTTCATCGTCCTTCTATGCCATTTTAAAAATTTATTCACACAAATATCTATTTGTACAATAATATCAATATTTTGAAAGAAATGCTCATCAAATTTCACCGCAAGTTTCGATGGTGTCACCTGTCAATCCCATGAACCAACAAAAAGTTTCATATCTACGAGTAGCTGGAAACCATTTTTTTTTTCATAAATAGAATAATCATAGCTGCAACAAAGTACATCAAATTCAAAAAGAAAAGTTTTAGGATCCTCTATTATCGTTCCATGAAAATTCAGTAATGTGGATGGTGGAAGTTTTTTCATTTGAACTATTATTGTTGGATCCAAAAGTGAAAATCCAAACTCATCTTCAATATTTGATGGTCTTATGTCTCCCCCTTTTGCTTTATTTTTTCCTCCTCTGAATAATCCTTTATCTCTTGACATGTTGTCTTGTCTAAAATTGGAATATTTTGCATATGAAACAAAATTTTCTATTTCCTCTACATGATTTACTCTTGGCTATTGAGCAATTCTACTTCTTATCTATCATATGGGAGTACTATGGTTTCTCGTTTTTTACTTTTTTCCAAAGCTTTTCATTTGGAGCTTCCTTCTTCTTTAGATTTTCCTTTGAGTTGAGAGTCCATGATTATACTTGGTTGTCCTACTCTTCTAATTGTTAGGATATTTATACACTTAGGAGTTAGTTAATATATAATTGGTATAATGTGTCATTAGGTAAAAGTGTGTTTCTTTAGTATACATTAGTATGAATTTGTAGTTAGGAAATTCGACGGTCACGATATGTTCTTGACATAGAGTGATCCAACAGTTCATATTCTCCTTGATATTAACAACCATTGATCTGTGGATTAACACCTAATTGGTCCATTATCTCTATTTAAAGAGGATGGAGGGTCATTTTTTGATGATCGATTGTGATAAACTCTCTTGTAAAATCTCTCTCTAATCTTTTTCTTTTGCATTAATAAACTGCTCCAAGTGGTGGTGTTGGCTGGGGTCATGGATGTTTCCACGTAGGGGTATTACCACGTCAAAATATTGGTGTGTTGATATTTGATCTCGTTGTGTGAGTGGTTACTGAAGGTTTTCATCCTCTGTTGGAATACTTGTGTTCTCGAACATGGTATCAGAGCCTATTTGAAGACCCACTTCTGTTGTAGATCAAGATCGTGAAGCTGAGTTTCCTCATCTCCATTTTCATACATTTTCATACATTTTTGGGCTAAGAGGACTGTTCCATTGTGTCTGGAGAATTCGTTTCTATCAGGAACACTTTTTGGTTCACTCGAAAAGGTTTATGTTTTTCCAAAATACAACCATTTCAGTCAAATCCGAAGGTATAAAGCTTGAATACACATTTTTAAAATTTTTGCAGAGTATTATTTTGGTTTTATATTATTTGTTTTTATGTTGCTACTCTTTTAGATCTTCGTATTATCTTTTCCCCGCTCCCTATGCGATCTCAAAAAATCAGAAACATATAGGAAAAGGTTCCAGGTAATCTAACCAAGATCTAACCCTTGTTCTTATCGAGAAGAAAACTTTTTTTCGTGTCTGAAAAGAGTTTTTTTAGCACACTCTCCAAGGTCATCTTCAACAACAACAACCTCAATACTCTTAATAAATAATACATTATGTTTTTATAGACCATTTGTTTTAAAGTGGACTTATTAAAGTAAGAGGTCTCGAGTTCAAGTCTCTTTTTTTTTTTACCTTTTTTTAAAACGTTCATGCTCAAATTGTAAAGTGTATTTCACTTCAAGTATAAAAGTGAATCACTATAAGTAGATTTAATATTTTATTTTAGAGTTATTTATTTTGCATGCATCTTTTCATTTATAAAGTAAGTTCATTGTAAACGTGATCCCCACTTCTCTTTATAAAAGTGGGTCACTTCATAAAACAACTTACACCACCATATGGTCCTTTGGTTACCATTTATGCCTTTTTTTAAAAGGTCGTAACTTTCACATCCGAAGTCCTTTTTTAGTGCCATTTTTTTTCAAACGACATAATGTTTCAATATATTTCCATCCATTTCATCATTTTAAGTTTTTAAATCCATATTATCTACATATTTAATATGGATTCTTCCAGTAATATTTTTCTTACTAGCACCAACTACTTCCAATGGAAATCTCATATGGAGGATTTATTAAGAAGTAAAGGCTTGTACCAGATTACCTTGGGAAAGGAAAAAGAACCCATTGATGCTGATAAGAAATTAAAATGGGATAATAGGAGTGATGAAGCACGTGGACTAATTGAAATGTCCATCTCTCCTGATTTAAGGTTCCACCTTAAGGAAATTGATGACCCCGATGAAGCTTGGGAAAATATTGAAACTGTGTTTGGTAAACTCAATATTATTCGAGAAAAACAATTAGAAAATCAAGTATCAACTTTAAATCCAAGTGATTTTTCTTGCATTGGATACTATCTATCTAATTTTAAAAAACTCATAATTTTATGTGAAGAATGTGAGATAAAGATGGAGGAAGAGCGTTGCATCTATCTCATTCTCTCAAAGTTAGGTAGTGCATATTATGTGTTTGTATCTACCTTTTTCTCCATGAGAGAGGATCGAGGGACAACTTATTAAAAACTCACTCTTGAGTCCTTTTGTGATTCTTTGCTTGGAGAGGAAGATAAGTTTCTACAACTTGGAGTGATCAACATTGCAGGTACCTGCAACAAAGCCTTAGTGTCCCAGCAGAAAGATAAATCCAAGTATCCCAAGAAGCAACATCCTAACTACAATTACAAGCAACATAAGGGTCCTAAACCCACTCAGACAACATTACCTCCTAATGGTGACAAGGAGAAAAATATAAAAATAAGAAGACTCATAGGCATTGCAACTGTTGTGATAAAGATGGTCATGATGAGTCCAAATGTTTCAATAAGATGATAGTTTTAGAATCAACGATCAAGAATCACAACATCAATATTGATTATGCTCCTCTTCTTCTTCTCATGGACATGCACTTTCTGCTTTTGGTTTCTCCTTGAATACAACTTCTACTTGTTCTTCTGATGAGTGGCTTATTGATTCTGGAGCATCTTATCATATGGATAAGGATAAAGACATATTTTCTACTCTAAATGAATGTATCACCAAGAAAATATTTGTCGGTGATGATAGATCTCTTAGTATTGTAGGATCTAGAATAGTTCAAGTAGATAATGGTCATTTCAATGATGTATTATGTGTTCCAAGTATTTATTGTAACCTTCTATTGGTATATCAAATCACTCATTGAGGTGAAGGTAAGACCATAGAGTTTTCACCTCACCAAGTTGTAATCAAGGATATAAAATATCCTAAGCATGTTCTTGCAAATGGAATTGTTGATGATATTACCAGGTTATACAAGTTTGACAACTTTGGTTCATCATCTTTTTAATCAGTTGTTTTTGCTCATAGCGATGACTTGAGAAAACTTTGGCATGAACGGTTTGGTCATCTAAAATATCACTCATTGCAGCAACTATGTAATCAACAGATGGTGACTGGTCTTCCTCTTGTTTCATGCATAGATGGTGTTTGCTCTGGTTGTGTTCTCGAAAAACATCATCAGGATAGTTTTGACAAACATGCCTCTCAGCACGTCTTGGGCCCTTTGCAGCTTGTTCATAGTGATTTGTGTGGTTCATTTTTTTCTCCTTCCTTTTTTGGGTGGAATTATTTCTGAACTTTCATTAATGAATTTTCCAGATGTACTTGGGTTTACTTCTTAAAACTTAAGAGAAATGTTTTTGAGAAGTTTTTGGCCTACAAGGCCCTTGTAGAAAAACAATGTGGACATAAAATTCAAAAGTTAAGAATAGATAATGGAGGCTAATATGTGAACAATAATTTTACAAGTTAGTGGACTACACAGGCTATCCAAATGCAACACAACATTCCATATACACCACAACAAAATGGTGTTGTTGAGAGAAAGAACCGCACATTAAAAGAAATGGATAATTGTATGATCCAATCTAAGGGATTAATTCTAACATATTGGGAGAAAGAAATCAACTGTAATTCACTAAAATTAAACCAGATATAAGTCACTTTCATGTATTTGGCAGTATAGCATGGGCTCACATTCCTGATGAAAAAAGGAAAGCATTGCAGCCTGAAAGTGAGAAGTATATATTTGTTGGTTATTTTGAATATGTCAAAGGTTATATACTTCTTCAACCACATTGTAATGAAATTATTATTATAAGAGATGTTAAATTTGATAAAAAAACTCTTGGCCTGCGAGCCTAATTCAACGATTGTTCCTTCTTCAGCCTGTGAGACATCTTCAACGTTTTTTCCTTCTTGTGTTCCTATTATGGTTTCTTCCTCGGATGATGATAGTGAGGATGAAAATCCACCTCCACCTTCTCACCTTCCTCCAGATGAGTCCTTTGAACCTGAACCAACACCAGTTCCACGACTTCCTAGATGGGTTTGTTCAACACAAGAATCTTGTGCATTGTTCTTACAATAGATATAGCATGCCCTCTCTTCCTCCATAATCCTAGATGTTATGCAGTGCAAGCCTCTCTCTGCAACTCTCTTTCTTCACTCAGACATAGAGTTTCTCTTTCTCCCTCATACAAAGTCTATTCTCTCACTCTCCTCATGACAGAACCTAACTGTAAATGTGAATGAAACTGCACAGATAAGATCTAGCTAGAAAATCACATACACAGTTTGCAAAAAAATGTTAGAAGAGAGAAATGAGAGAGTGAGAACAAAGAATTTGCATGAACCAAATCAATGAATGATAATTTACACATGATATACTATGTATAAATAAAATAATGAGCACTGGAGGAGAATCCAATGCACCATAATGGTGGTCTAGAATGATTTGGACACACATCAACAGTTACAAGAGTAAACTTCCACCTAGTCTAAGAAAACTAGCCTCTCAGCCTTGAATTAACTGACTAAAATAGAGTGAAGTGAGGAGGAGATGAGGGAATCATGAGTAATGCGCTAGTCTAGTGATAATCCTAAGGACAATGCACATTAGTTGGTGATGATCCCAATGCTTCATGGTGATGAAACCAATCTAGCAGCTAGACTCCACTCAACTGATCAAATTGAAGTGTGAACTGAAGATAATACTATCCTAGAATGTAGGAAAATAAATATTTTCCCTAAACTATAGGAGACTGAATAATGACTAATAAACATAGGGAAAACCTTAGGAAAAATAAATCCTAGGTGTGTGTGAAGTATATCCAACACCCCCCCTTAACATCACTATGGTGAAAATAAAGAATTGGTCCCGACAATGAGGCCATGTTAGCTACCAAAATACAAAATATACACTGAAAAAAATGAGGAAAGAGGGAAAACCTCATGGGAAAACCCCCCATCAAAGTACAATGTATGTAAAAAAGAACTGACAGTTGCTAGGAAAATGTGTTTGTCACTCCAAGACGACTGCACAAAGAATGGAACTTATTCTCAGTGAAGGTCTTGGTGAATATTTCTGCAGTATGCTCTTCTAAAGGATAGAACTATAGGTCGAATATCCCATTGTGCAAAAAGTCCCAAATGTAGTGCATGTGGATCTTGATGTTCTTTGTCTGCTTCCTCTGAAACGGATCTCTACAAAATTTCAAAATGCTCTAGTTGTCATAGCAGATGATGATCGAACAATGAAATTGAATTCCCAACGCGGTGATAAAATGTTGTATCCGGATAGCCTGAATGGTTATGTTAACTATCCCTATGTACTATGCCTTGACTTAAGATAGAGGAATAGTAGCCTACTTCTTGCTTCAACAACATATGGGCCCGGAACCCAAACTGAGTGAATAATTAGATGTGGACTTGTGATCAATGTTATCGGCAGCACAGTCAGAATCATTGAACCCGATGAGGCCTGGTGTAGATTATATTGCATAGTGAATCCCAAAGGTGATGGTTCCCTATATGTATCAAAGGATACACTTTGTAGCCTTCAAATGTAGCTCATGAGAATCTTGCATGAACCTGGAGGATGCTCCAACTGCATAGGAGAGGTATGTTCTAGAGTGTGTGAGATAAAATAAGCTCCCCACTAGTTATTTATACAGTGTTCTGTCCTCCAGTGGAGTGTCACCGCCATCCTCAAGTTTTACTCCTAATAGGAAAGGAGTCAGAGAAGACTTATATTATGTCATGTGAAATATCTAAAGGAGATCTCGTGCATAATTAGCCTAAGACATTTTGATTCTTGATGCATATTGACTTATCTCGAGTCCAAGGAATAAATATAGCAGACCCATGTCCAATATCAAGAATTTGTCATGAAGAATCCTCTTGACTACAAAAATCATTGAATTCGAACAACCAATTATCAACAAATCATCAACATATAGAACTAGGAGTAGAAGTGAATTAGCCATCCTAAGAATGTAAACATTTGAGTATGAATTGCAACATACAATGTGTTTTGACAATAGGTAGGAGTCTATATTGGCATACCATGCCCTCAAGGCCTGCTTAAGGCCATAAAGGGACTTCTTCATTCGAAAAACAAAAGATGAATCCTACACAAATCCCTAGGGATGATCCATATAGATCTCCTCAGAGAGATCTTCATGAAGAAGTTCATTCTTCACATCCATCTCATGGACTTCCCATACCTTAGATACTACAATGTCAAAAGACAAATATATGGAATCCATATTCACTACTGGAGTAAAGGTGTCATTATAGTCAATGTCATGAACCTGATAAAATCCTTTGGAAATCAGCCTAGATTTATATCTTCTAACTTGTCCATCTATTGTGCTCTTGGTCCTGTAGACCCATCTACACCTAAAAATTTTTCTTCCCAAAGGAAGGGGAACAAGATACCAAGTTTGGTTCTCAAGGAGGGATTTGTACTCCTCGTTCATGGAAGATTCCCAAAAGGTATTCCTGAAAACCTCACTATAGGATTGTGGATCTGAAGACTAAACCAAGAAAATATTCCTGGGTGGCATCAATTTAGTGGAATTCATTGCAAGAGGAGGCTAATTGGAATAAGATCGAGTGCTCCTAGTATCTGTTGGATCCCCAACAAGATCTCCTACATTCTGAAGAGTAGTATTGGACCACTTGGGCCTCTTCTGTGGCTTTGAATCTCCATTTGCATGCACTAACTTTGCTTCTAACTATAGTGACTTCCTATATGAATCATATGAACCCTCTGAATTGAAACTCTCATATGAAGAAGAGTCATCATGTGTATTCTCATCATCTCTTACAAGTGGAAGAAAAAAAGTGTTTACATGTGGTTGTTGAGGTACATGAGAGATACATTCCTCGAATTGGACACTACGCTTGATGATGATTTGGTCAAAGGAGAGATCAATGAGTATGTATCCCTTCACACCATCTCTAAATATAAAATATATATACACTCTGTGCTTTGTGGATCAAGTTCCTTCCTCTTCTTAGAGGGAATTTTGTCCCATGTACGAGAACCGAATATATAAAAGTAGGTCACTTCCCTTTTGAGGCCACTCGAAGCCTAGTATGGCATCTTATCCTTGATATATATGTGGGGAGGTCTGTTTTGGATGTATTTTGTACAATTAAGTTCTTCATCCCATAATCATTGTGGAAGTGACTTTGAATGTAGCATGTAGATACCATCTCTTTCAGAGATCTATTTTTCTGCTCAACAACTTTGTTTTGATGCAGATTATAGGGAGCCACATGCCACAAATGAATCTTGACCTTAAGAAAATTATTATGTATCTCATGGTTGAAATAATCCCCCACATTATCTGTTCGAAGGGATTTGATATTCTTTTCTGACTGTATTTCAGCAAGGGCTTTGAAATCTTTGAGGTTTTGAAATAACTATAATTTTTTCTCAAGAAAGAAAGTCCATGTGAAGCATGAGAAATCATCAACAAAAATGAGCACATAACTTTCTTTACTGACTTATGTATGCAGAAAAGGGCCCATTAGATCACTATGGATCAGATCTAAAGGAAAGGAGGCCTTATGAGTATTTCCTTTGTCAAATTTCTCTTGAGGGTGTTTTCAAAGAACACATCCCTCACAAATTCCTTTGGAGAAGTGGATGTCAAGTAGACCATAAACCATTCCATGCTTTCTAAGTTGTTGCAAATATCTGAAATTTAAATTACTAAACCTTTTGTGCCATATACTATTGCTTTCATCATCATGGGTAAGCAGTAATGTTGAATCTGGTTCAATAAATTCAGAAAAGGTGTAGAGACTAGATTGATGGTTTACCACACCAGTAGAAACCTTGGAATTGGTTTTCATGTCATATATATCCACAACGTCATGTGTGAATACAACTCTCTTTCCAGTGCTAGAGTTTGTCATCTGATACACGAAGATAACATTGACATATAGTTTGGGAACATGTATCACATTCTCAAATCTTTCATTTGTGAGTTCAATTCTTCCTTTGCCAGTGACCTTGACTAGAGAGTTATCCCCAATTAGAATAGGGGGACCTTTTCATTCATCCAAAGAAGAGTAGCCTTATTTTGGGGCTACTATGTGGTGTGATTCTCCTAAATCTACAATCCAAGCATCGAAAGAGGAGTTGATGGTAATCAAATCATGGCTAGAATTTCCTTTCTTTGGATTCTGATCTTCTGGTTTCTTCTTCTTGGCACCCTCGAGGATGTGATCTCTAAGGTTTTTTTGTTGAATTATTTAGGCCATTTGATCTATATGTTTATGCATACATGTGGATTCTGGATGGAATCTATAATACTCCTAGGATGAGCCCCAGTTGTATTATGAATTGTAAACATGTTTTGTAGGCTGGTGAGCCAAGAAATTATAAGTTGGTAGGCTTATGTGTTAGTAGGTTGAAGAGCCTAGGTGTTAAAGGCCAAGAGCTTGTTTTGTACATGTAAATGTTCATATTATTAATATAAAAGCATCATTGTGTGTAGATCGACCACGATAAAAGAGAATGGGGGACTAATATCCACTAGGCTAGGTAAGGGAGAGGGGGCTGAGAGGCTGGAAAGAGGGTTCAAGCCTAAGGTCTTGAGTCCAAGAGAATAATAATTTACTATTACTCCAAAAATTGTTTAAAATGATATGTTTTTATCATAATTTCCTTGGGGAGGACCGATGACTTCCAAAGGAAAAGGAACATGCTTCATGAGAGACAGGTGTTGGCTCAGGCACATGAAGAATTAGGTGAAAAATTCTTGTTGTTGGAGGGACGTGCAGGAACTTAGGGGGGGAACTCACGTAGGGAGGTTCATGCAGAGACCATTATTTATCTCATGCTATCATCATATCCGCTATGATATACTAGTCTGCCCCATCTCTCCTCATGAGTTCACTCACGCACTAAGCAAGCACACAGCCAACCCATTTCCACCATTCTTGAACCTGTGACCATTTTGCACCTATGTAATTTACTGATCCATCCCTTGCCTTACTTGACTTTTCTATTTTTTTTTGAAGAGGTAGGTTTTCAAGCCCATGGTTGAAGAGGTTAGTTGTTAGGTCTGTGAGTAACTCTCTCTCTAGGTGAGAGTGGTTTTTGTGGATTGAAGAAGCAGGTTGTCAGGCATGTGAGAAACTCTCTCCATGTGAGAGAGTGTGTTGAGGAAGTGAGTTCTCATGGAGGGAGTCCCATAACTACTGTAGAGCTATGAGAATTCTATTTTGACCTATTAGTGAAGCCCAAGGTAAGGAAGGTGGAGTAGCCAATGGACAATGTGACAGTGAAGGTGTATACTCTTGGGGTGGGACAAGCATGTGGGGAATGAGAGTCTGTGAGAAATGGGTGTAAGTGGCTCTTGGGAGAGAATCCTTCCTCTTGAACTATGTGAATTTACTATTGACCTTGCCTAGCCTAAGAATCCCTTGCCCGATGGAGTTTAGTGATGCAGGAGCATTGTGCAAAGCCTAAAGCACACGATTAAGCCTAAGGAGCAGCTCGAAGCGCAGGGGAAGAAAAAGAGCACGTCTTCATAAGACCCATTTTGAATTTTGAGTTAAAATCATTAATGTAATAGTTAAGAGCAACGTACTCAAATTTATACTTTAGATATTGTAAACAGACTTGGGGAAATTCTCCCATTCATCTTTTGTATTAAGGCACTTAATCCAGTTAATGAATGTAGGTAGGTTTGAATTATAGATTAGAAAGATTTAGAGCATAGGAGGGAAAATGGATATAGACACTGTCATTCTTGTATCATTATATGATTAACACATTAGCATAGGGAAGAGAAGAGAGTTGTAGCAGAGAGCTATAGAGAAGAATTCCATGTACAGGAGCTTTGAATTAATGAATGAAGCTTTGAATTAGAATTCATGCTGTTATGATGTTTTATGTTTATACATGGTGAATGGTATGCTTATGGTTGTTTATTCTCTCTATTATTCATTTGTTTAATACTATGTGTGAGTATGATTTCATTTTGAATGTTTGAAGTCTGAGAGAGAGAGAGAATGAGTTTCAATTGTTTCTCTTCCCGAGTGAGAGAAGTTCCTGCAAGGAGTGTGTTGATGAAGGTTCAGAGTTTATCTTTGAAAGCTTAGGAGGGATACCGTTGTTCTCATTCCAACAGAAGTGCAAGTGAAGCACAGACGCCATGCAAGGTGTGCATAGGTTGTTGGGAGTCTTAGGACTTATCAACTAAGGGAAGGATTTGAGGATTGTTGTTGTAGGGAGTGCACAGAATCGAGAGGTCGAATACCCAAAAGTATTCAAAAGGTTGCTGCAAGGAGTGTGTACAGGAGTTCTTTAGAGGCTTGAAGTTGCTAGAGAAAGCTTAGGAGGGCCAACACCTTTGAGAGTACCCAAAGGGAGGTGAATATTGAAACTGTCTCACAGAAGTTAAGTTTTGGTGGAAGAACTTTTGTTCTTTTCACAGAAGTCGTCAAGGAGGATTGAGCGGTCAAAATTCTCTGTGGAGGATTCATGAAATAGCGAGGATTGTAGGATCCAAGACAGCTGCAGATAAGTTAAGCGTTGGATCGAGCAGAGAATTATTATCCGTCGAACCTATGGGAAGTGTCATTTTGGAATTTCAGGGATCCTGACGACAAGAAGTTGAGCACAGTGGAATGAAAGTCCCAAAGTCGCGAGTTGTGATAAGAATTGGTGTGAAGTTTTTGGATTTTGACACTTCGGGTGTCGGGAGAAGGAGAAGGCAATGCTTTGGGATCGAGAGTCATGAAAACCTGGAAGAGTGACAGGTGGCAAGAATCTATGTTAGAGATAGAAATCATCGAGTGGATAGGTGGCGTGTCCTCGTAAAAAAGGTGGAGTCAAACCTTGTTGACTGTTTCAAGGTTCGGAGGTCGAAGGACTGGGAGACTTGTATCCAGCTTCGTGAAATCATGAAGTTCGAACCCTCGATGAAGTGAGAAGACCATTTGGAAGCCAACCTTTGCTGAGTGCATTGGAGTTCGATAATTTGGGTTTCAGAGGTTGAAGAGATAGGAACCCTTGACAACAGGAATCGCGAAATCACGAAAACCGAAGTCCCGAATTAGCAAAGGGCACGACATTATTGTGGTCAAGTAGATTTGGGTTGGCGCCTGGTGTGATTCATGCAGGTTCAATTCATAAGGACCTGTGGATACACCGTGAGTGTATGATATCTTCCCTGAGGGGAAATCAAAGAGTCAATTAGACTCAAGGGAGGATTAGAATGATCCTATGAGTGGATCTTGGCCTGTGGGTTGGGGGTCTGCATCAAAGTGGTATCAGAGCCCAAAAAAAGTTCTTTGCTTTCTGTAGCAGAGAAAAGAGGAAATTTCTCATCCATACCGCCAATAAGGAGAGACAGACCAATGCCTGATCTAGCAGTGGAAAGGGAAATGCGTGAACTATGTCCCAGGCTTGATGCCATGTAAACAACACAGAGGCACATAGTAAACACTGGATATATCACTGAAGCTGACAGTGAAAATGAAGATGGACACAAAGAAGAAGTCGCAGTCAAAGATGTTGCAGACAAATGCCTATTAAGGGTTGTCACAAGGATAGGTTCTAGAGAAAAGATGGAGATTCCCATGTATGAGGGAAGCATAGATGTTGAAGAGCTTCTAGACTGGATTAGAGCTTTGAATAAGTACTTCGACTATGAGGATGTCAAGGAAGACAAGAAGGTCAAACATGTTGTGACCAGACTTAAAGAGCATGCAACATTATGGTGGGATGAACTGCAGGCTGACAGATGCTGCAAAGGCAAGAAGAAAATCAAGAGTTGGGATAGAATGGTTGCAAAGATGAATGCCAAATTCATCCCCAAGGATTATCAAATAACTTTGTTTTGGAGGATGCAGAACTTGAGACAGAAGATGATGTCAGTGAAGGAGTACACTGAAGAATTCTACAAGCTAAACATCAGAGCAAGTCATCGGGAAAGAGATGATGAAAAGGTTGCTAGGTACATGAATGGTCTAAGATATGACATCCAATATGAGATGAGAATGATGATCATTTGAAATGTATAAGATGCTTATCAGATGGCTCTGAAATCTGAAGAGAAGCTGAGCCAAAAACAAGGTCAAAGAGGTCGAGTGAAAAGTCAAGCTAGAGGCAAAGAAATTGACCAAGACAGAACTCAGAGACCTCAAGAAGACAGGAAGAAACCTCAAACTCAGCATGAGAGAAGAGGAAGCTCACAGAGAGGGCAGTATGCTAATAGAAATACTTTTCCTTGAGCTAGAGGAAGAGGAAGAGGTAGAGGCGGTGAAGTAAAATGTTTTGTCTGTGGGAAAAATAGACATAAATCTTATGAGTGTCTAGACAGAAAGAAAGAAGGTGGTGAAATTCACATTGACGAAGCTCAGAGATGGAATGTTGAGGTAGAAGATGCTAAGGGTGTAAGATCCTTGATGATGAGGAAAGTTCTCTTAACGCCAGAGAAAGAGGCAGAGAACCCAGCCCGAAGGAATAGTCTATTTCAGACTACTTGCAAGACCAAAGATAGGCTATGCAAAGTCATCGTGGATAGTGGTAGAAAAAACAATCTCGTTTCTATAGAGATGGTAGAAAAGCTAGAGATGGAGAGTATCGTACATCAAATTCCATACATAGTTTCATGGCCACAAAAAGGACATCAGGTAAATGTCACTAAACAGTGTTTAGTTGAATTTAAAATAGGAGGATATAAGGATGAAATATTATGTGATGTCATTCCCATGGATGTTTGTCATCTATTGCTAGGTAGACCATGTAGATATGATAGAAATGTGGTTCATTATGGGAGAAAGAACACATACACCCTGGAGAAGAATGGGAGAACTCACATGTTGTTGCCGATTAAGGACAAAGAAGTAAAACCAAAGGTGAGAAAAACTGTACTTCTCATGAGTGGGAAGGAACTTATTAATGAGGTGAAGAAGAAGGAAGACACACAATTTATTGTGGTTAGGAAGCCTAGAATGTTTTTGACCGGTACGAGAGTGGATGATTTACCAGAGGAAATCCAGAAGTTGTTGGAAGAGTTCACTGACATAGTAGTGGATGAACTACCTCATTCGTTGCCACCAATCAGGAGTATAAGTCATCACATTGATCTTATACCTGGAGCCAGTTTTCCAAACAAAACAACATACAGGTTGAAACCGCAGGAGAATGAAGAAGTCAAGAGACAAGTCCAGGATTTAATGGACAAAGGATTGATTAGAGAAAGATTGAGTCCATGCGTTGTTCCAACAATGCTCAGCCCAATGAAAGATGGAGGCTGGAGAATGTGTACAAACTCAAGAGTGATCAACAAGATTAACATCAGATACAGATTTCCATTACAAAGGATGGATGATTTGATGGATTGCTTGAGTGGAGCAAGATTTTTTCAAAGATTGATTTGAAAAGCGGATACCATCAGATTCGTATGAGAGAAGGTGATGAATGGAAAACAACATTCATGATGAACGAAGGGCTGTATGAATGGATTGTTATGCTGTTTGGTTTAACGAATGCACCCAGTACTTTCATGAGGCTAATGAATGAAGTCCCGAAGGATTTCATAGGGAAATTTGTCATTGTATATCCTAACAATATATTGATTTTCAGCAAGACTGAAGCAGAGCACCTAAAGCATTTAGTTGCAGTGATGAAGAGGTTACAACAAGAGAAGTTGTTGATAAATGTGAAGAAATCATCATTCATGAGGACATATCTCATTTATTAGGGTATTTTTATCTCTGCAAATGAGCTGAAGATGGACCCGGAAAAGGTTAATGCAATCAAGAATTGGCCATCACCAAAGAGTGTGTTTGAAGTTCAAAGCTTCCATGGTTTGGCAAGTTGCTATAGGAAATTCATCCGAAATTTCAGTGGGATTAGTGCACCAATGATGGATACGGTGAAGAAAATACACAAAGATTTTCACTGGAAGGAGGAAGCAAAGAAGAGCTTCAACTTGCTGAAGAAGAAGATCATGGAGCATCAAATTTTGGTTTTCCCTGATTTCAGCAAGACATTCCAGGTCAAGTGTGATGCAAGTGGATTTGTGATTAGAGAGGTCTTGAGCCAAGATGATAGGCCAGTTGCATACTTCATTGAGAAATTGAATGAAGCAAAGGTTAAGTACTCCACATATGACAAGGAATTTTATGTGGTCATACAAGCACTGAAGAAATGGAGACATTATTCGGTTCCCAAAGAATTTGTTTTGTACAACAACAATCATGCTTTGCAATTCATGACTCGATAGGACAAGTTGAACCAAAAACATGCTAAATGGGTTGAATACATGCAGAATTTTACTTTTGTAACTAAGCATATTTCTGGAATTGCTAACAAAGTTGTTGATTCTTTGAGAAAGAAATGTTTGCTTATGCAGGAATTTAGAGTCAAAACTTTGGGTTTTGATAACCTCAAAGAAATGTACAGGGATGACCCAGATTTTAAGGAGGCGTATGAGGCATCTGAGAATCCAATTCTCAGGGAAAGAAGCCAGTGGATTGATTACATGATCCAGGATGGATTATTATTCAAGGGCAACGAGTTATGTATTTCAAAATGCTCCATGAGGGAGAATCTGTAGAAAGAAAAACACAGTGGAGGATTGGTTGGACACTTTGGTCATGATAAGAAATTCTCAAAGTTGAATGGCTCATATTTTTGGCCAAGGATGAGGAAAGATGTTAAGAAATTCGTGGATAGATGCAGAATTTGCCAGCACATGAAAGGGAAAAGGCAGAACACAGGGTTATACCAGCCATTACCCATACCAGAAAGGTCATAGGATGCAGTGAGCATGGATTTTATATTGGGACTGCCAAGGACACAAAGAGGATTTGATTCAATATTTGTGGTGGTAGACAGATTTTCAAAGATGGCACATTTCATACCATGCCATAAAACTAGTGACACAACACATATTGCGAACATGTTTTTCAAAGAAGTTGTTAGACTTCACGGCTTGCCAAGGAGTATAGTTTTTGATCGGGAAACCAAGTTTGTGGGACATTTCTAGAGGAATTTATGGAAGAAGCTGGGGACAAGTTTGTCATTTAGCTCAGCGTATCATCCTCAAATGGATGGACAAACATAAGTTGTGAACATAAGCTTGGGGGATTTGTTGAGGAGCCTAGTGACTAAACACCATAGTCAATGGGATCACATTCTACCACAGGCGAAATCTGCTTATAATGATTTCATCAATAGGAGCACAGGGCAGAGTCCATTCCAAATTGTATATGGAATGCATCCAAGGGGAGTTTCTGAATTGAGAGATTCTGAACAAGCTCAATTTAGAAGGGCTAGTGAAGAGAATTTTTCAGAAGCAATGAAGGAGCTTCACAGCCGAGTCAAGGAGATATTGTAGAATTCGAGCCAAGAATATAAGTGCAGAGCAGATCAACACAGGTGAGAACTTCAATTTGAAGTTGGTTATCTGATTCTTGCACATCTAAGGAAGGAAAGGTTCCCAAGGGGGACATATAATAAGATGAAAATGAAAAAGATTGGACCATGCAAGGTCTTGAAGAAATTTGGGGCAAACGCATATGAGATTGAATTACCTGATGGGATCGTAATTTCATCGATTTTCAATGTTGTGGATTTGTACCCTTACATAGCTGAAGAAGTAGGAGCAGAGGATGAGTAGACAGAGGTTCAGTGGACCAAACAAATGCCTGTAGCTGAAAAGCCACAGATGGAAAGCATAATTGACAAGAGAGTCAGCAAAAAGACTAGAAGGAAAGAGTATTTTGAATACTTGGTCAAATGGAAGGGACATCCAGTTGAAGATTCCAGCTAGGAAGATGAAGCAGAAATTCAGAAGCATGGATAGACCATGGAAGAACTCATGAACAAGAGTTTATGAAAATTTTCAAGCGAGGGAGTATGATGCAAGAGCATCGTTCAAAGCCTAAAGCACACAATTAATCCCAAGGAGCAGCTAGACGCGCGGGGGAAGAAAAAGAGCACGTCTTCATAAGACCCATTTTGAATTTTGATTTAAAATAATTAATGTAATAGTTAATAGGAACGTACTCGCATTTATACTTTCGAGATTGTAAATAGACTTGGGGAAACTCTCCCATCCGTCTTTGTATTAAGGCATTTAAGCTAGTTAATGAAAGTAGGTAGGTTTGGATGATAGATTAGACAGTTTTAGAGCATAGGAGGGAAAACGGATATAGACACACTCATTCTTGTATCATTGTATCATTAAAACATTAGCATAGGGAAGAGAAGAGAGTTGTAGCAGAGAGCTATAGAGAAGAATTCCATGTACAGGAGCTTTGAATTAATGAATGAAACTTTGAATCGGAATTCATGGTGTTATGGTGTTTTCTATTTATACATGGTGAATGGTATGCTTATGGTTGTTTATTCTCTCTGTTATGCATTTGTTTAATACTGTGTGTATGCATGATTTCATGTTGAATGTTTGAAGTCTGAGAGAGAGAGAGAGAGAATGAGTTTCAATTGTTTCTCTTCCTGAGTGAGAGAAGTTCGTGCAAGGAGTGCAATGAAATGTCTGCAAGGAGTGCATTGACAAAGGTTCAGAGTTTATCTCTGAAAGCTCAAGAGGGATATCGTTGTTCTCATTCCAATATAAGTGCAAGTGAAGCACAGATGTCGTGCAAGGTTTGCGTAGGCTATTGGGAGTCTTAGGAATTATCAACTAAGGGAAGGATTTGAGGATTGTTGTTGCAAGGAGTGCACAGAATCGAGAGGTCAAATACCCAGAAGTATTCGAAAGGTTTCCGCAAGGAGTTCATGCAGGAGTTCTTTCGAGGCTTGAAGTTGCTAGATAAAGCTCAGGAGGGCCAACACCTTTGAAAGTACCCAAAGGGAGGTGGAGATTGAAACTGTCTTGCAGAAGTTAAGTTCTGGTGGAAGAACTTTGGTTCTTTTCACAGAAGTCATCAAGGAGGAATGAGCGGTTGAAATTCTCTATGAAGGATTCACAAAATAGCGAGGACTGTAGGATCGAGGACAGCTGCAGAGAATTTAAGCGTTGGATCGAGTGGATAATTATTAGCCGTCGACCCTGTGGGAAGTGTCATTTTGGCATTTCGGGGATCCTGACGACAAGAAGTTGAGCATAGTGGAACGAAAGTCCTAAAGTCGTGAGTTGCGATAAGAATTGGTGTGGATTTTTGGGATTTCGGCACTTCGGGTGTCGGGAGAAGGAGGAGGCAATGCTTTGGGATCGAGAGTCCCAAAAACCCAGAAGAGTGATAGGTGGAAAGAATCTATGTCAGAGATAGAAAGCGTCGAGTGGACAGGTGGCATGTCCTCGTCAAAAAGGTGGAGTCAAACCTTGTTGACTGTTTCGAGGTTCGGAGGTCGAAGGACTAGGAGCCTTACATCCGGATTCGTGAAGTCACGAAGTTCGAACCGACGATGAAGTGAGAAGCCCATTGGGAAACGAAACTTTACTGAGTGCATCGTAGTTCGAAAATTTGGGTTTCAGAGGTTGTAGAGACAAGAACCCTCGACAACAGGGATCATAAAATTGTGAAACCCAAAGTCCCAAATTAGGGAAGGGCGCGACGTTATTGTGGTCAAGGAGATTTGGGTTGGCACTTGGTGTTTGTTCATGCAGGCTCAATTCATAAGGACCTATGGATACACTGTGAGTGTATGAGATCTTCCTTGAGGGGAAATCAAAGAGTCAATTAGACTTAAGGGTGGATTAGAATGATCCTGTGAGCAGATCTCAGCCTGTGGATTGGGGGTCTACGTCATTTAGTCCTAGCCCAGGGGTGACCCACTGCTTAGAGTGATGAGTAGTGTGGTCTAAGGCTAGGAGGCTCATGGAAGGTATGCATGCAGTTGGTGGTTTTAATCCAGTTAAAATATAAGTAACATTTATGTGCTTAATTATGTATGCTATGCATGTCTCTGATTCTTGAAATGTTATCATGTGTTCCATTGCATGTAGGAATTTCTGTCAATTCCATTTGATTTTGTATGGTATCAGTAACTCTATGTTATGTGTTTTAAATTCGTTAGAAATGCATGTTATATGTGTGTGTGTGTGTGTGTGTGTGTGTGTGTGTGTGTGTGTGTATGTTTGAGCAGTGGCATTGTCCGACCTGTTGGTGGTTGGGGAAGTTACAAATTAGTATCTGAGCAGTGTCATTTCCTGGCATGTGGGTGGTTGGGGATGCTATAAATTGGTATTAGAGCCATGGTTTCAACACTGATCCTGGATGGGTCATGTTAGTGGATGTTGATATAAAAGTTTCAGAAAAGAATTGTTGTCAAAATGGACGAAATTCAAGTTTAGATCCAAGGTTCAAGAACTAAGCCTAGATGGGCTAGATAAGTGGTCATTAAAACCAAGGTTTCAGAAAAAAATGGTGCCAAGATGTTACCTTGTTCGTGTTACAAAGCTTAGGAGGTGTAGTGGTATTATAAAACCATGACATACGTGATATTAGGCCGCATAGTAATGTTGGTTGTAGGTTATGTTCAAGAGAAGGGGAATCCTTCACAGCCGTTAGATCTGGAGAAAGTGTAGGAGGGTTAACCTAGAATCCCTTCAAACTTCACGACTTTGTTGAAGTTAGGTGAAAAAATAAGAGAAGGATCAAAGCCCGAAGCTCCAAAGTCTCGGATTTGATCTACACCATATATCTGGGGAGAAGCCTTACTATTGGATCAAGGCATGTTAAAAAGGGGAGAATGCAGTGGTGAAGGGAGAAATCCCTTGAAGTTACAAAGTCCAGAGTAATCTGAACCATCCATCAAAAGGGACATGTGTCATCATATTGTCTTATTCAGGATTCGACGTTTGAGAGGACTAGTGTGTGTGGAGGTGATAACTCCTGCAACCCAAAGCTTTTAAGCCCCGAAGAGCTGAAGTAGTGAGTCATGATGATGTCACCTGGAGGTGACATGGATATATCCTATGCCTTCCACATACCCCCACTTGGAATGTTTTCAGTTGTACTATTGAACCCGGAAGGTAAAGAAGTCTAGAAATTTGAAATTTGAGAGACTGGAAGGAAGCAGGCGTAAAAACTTTTAAAGCACAAAATTCCATAGTAACATGGCATGATGATGTCATTGGGAATGACGTGTACTCATGGGATATGTGCCATGTGTTATAGGGTTGATAACCTTTGGATTATCAAGATGCCTGATAGAACGTGACACGTGTCACCTGTCTGAGTGGGCCATGTGTCTGTTTCTAATGTTTGTCCACGTGAACCTCCTCTTGAGTATGGGTAGTGGGGCCCAGATGGTCATAGTCACATGTCACTAGTTGTAAAATATGAAGACTTGACACTACAGAAGAAGGTTTCATAAGGGAACAAAAGGAATAACTTTCAAAAGTTTCGTAATACTGAGGTGATGAGGTGTACTGACGTCAAAAAAAGGTGACATGGAAGTGTTCATAGATTAATGGTTCGGGGTGTTGGGTGTGTGCATATGTGAAATCCTTCGAAGCTTCAAAGCTCCAAAGCCCTGAAGTCGCACAGCTCATATGCCTGAGGTTACATGGTGAGTGTCATCCATTAGATGTTGGGTATTCATAGACCATTGATCCACCCTACCTCGCTAGTTCATTAATCTGAAACTCCGAGATATTTGTTTCGAGATGCTTTGAAAACTTATGAAGCCAGAGGCCCGAAGTCCCGATTAAGAACCTATTGATCTAGCGCTTGGCCACAACCCGTGGTTGCATGGGTTGGGGGATAATATAAAGGGGCTAGTGCCTGAAAATTTGAGAAGAACAGAGCAAAGCTTAGAAAGAAAAGATCTGCAAGGATTCTTGATTGATCGAGAACCACAAAAAATTGAGTCTGAAAGTTTTCTTTCAATCAGATTAGTTTATGAATACTGTGGAATTTTTTGAGGATTGATGGCATGAAAAATTTCAGTTGACTGCACTCTGTGTTTGTAGATTCAATGATTGTTAGAACCGAACCAAATTTCTGCAGAGTGCAGAGAAATGGAGGAGTCATAGAATGCCTTCAGTTCAAAGAATGAACTTAAAGGAATAGATGTCCATTTTGGATTTGAAGGATAAAACTCCAATGGGCATGGAGAAGAGATAGATAAGGAAGGAAACAAGATAAAATCATTGAAATATTGCATAAGGATGTCCAGAATCACCGTGAAGATAACAGAGAGCTCATGAAAGCGAGGGATCAACCGGGAGAATTCGACATAAAGTTGATACAGAGCCTTGAAAGGAGAGAAAGGAAATTGGATAAGGAGAGTGACTCCAATAAATCAGGAAGTCACACATCCCCTGATGATAAGAGAAAATCCAGGAGTGTGAGTAAACAACATCATCACTCCCAAGGATACTCCAAGAGGAAGGCACACAGTAGTTCAAACCCATCTCCTACCAGAAAAAATAGGAGATCCGAACTGGATGTATTGAAGGGAGAAATGAATAAGATTAATCCTCCTACATTTGATGGAGATCACAAGAAGGAGGAAGATGTCGAGACATGGATTCTTGGCATGATGAAATATTTCCAACTGCATAAATATTCCTCTCATGCAAAAGGAAGAATTGCAATGTATCAATTGAAAGGAAAGGCATCCATGTGGTGCGATCAACTTGTGCAGGTGCAACACATTAAAGAGAAAAATGCTACTTGGAAGGAATTCAAGAATTATTTCAAAAATAAATACTTGACTAAGAGATACTATGACGAAAAGATGAAATATTTCTTTGAACTCAAGCTAGGTAGCATGACCATTGATGAATATGAATGAAGGTTTTTCGAATTGCTGAAGTATGTCCCTTTCATAAAAGATGAGACTATAAAAATTCAAAGGTATCTGAGTGGACTGACACCTTCCATCGGTGAAAAGATCCAGTATGATGATCCTAAAACTATGGAAGAAAGTATAAGGAGAGAAAAAATCTTATATGAGAAGCAAAGAGAAAATCCCACTTTTCGAAAGGCTTGGGAAGACAATAAGAAATTAAAAATGGATCAGAGGAAGAAGGGAACTAATCCATCCCTTTTTAAAAATATCCCTCAAGCAAAACTAGGTTTTAGAGAGTCTAGGAAGGCTGAAGTAGGTGGGAAAATTCCAAGACAGCCACCTATGGAATATTGAGCTTGTAAAGGAAATCATAGGTAAAGAGATTTTCCCCACATAAATGACAAAGTGAGAGTTGTCCACAATGTTCAACATGCAGAAATAGTGGAAGACATGGGCAGTATAATACCCAGTATATACGCAGCCTTAGACAACAAGCAAGAAGAATATCAGTCACATATGATTCAAGTGGAAGGTATGATCAACAACCAAACCATTACTATTCTAGTCGATTCAGGAGCTATTCATAGTTATATAGATCCTAGAATGGTGGAAAGTTTTCATTTTCCAAAAAACAAGCATGGAAAATATTGGTTAGTGTAGTTGGATACAATATCCAAGAGAAAGGTTGTTGAGTTGGTTAAGTCCTGTCCGGTGGACATGAATGGACTGATCACAAGGGATGAATTGAACATATTACCTTTAGGTTCCTATGACTGTCTAATTGGGATGGATTGGTTGGAACAAAACCATGGCATATTAGACTATCATAACAAGGAATTCACTTGCCTAGATGAGGAAGGTGATCAGAGGAAAGTCCAAGGAATTCCCAGAACAGTTGCTATCAGATAAATCTCATCAATGTAGATGAAGAAGTGTTACAGGAAGGGCTGCCAAATATTTGCAGCTCATATGGAAGAAGCACCTAAGGATAAGGTGTCAAATATTGAAGACCATGTAGTATCAAAAGATTTTGAGGATGTATTCTAGGAGGTACCCAGACTACCCTTGAAGAGAGATATTGATTTCTCTATAGACCTGATGCCTGGAGTAGCTCCAGTGGAAAAAAATCCTTACAGAATGAATACATGAGAGCTGAAAGAACTGCAATTGCATCTTGAACAAATTTTGAAGAAGGGGTATATACGCCCAAGTTAGTCATCTTGGGGTGCCCTGGTCCTATTCATGAAGAAGAAAGATGGGACTTTGAGATTGTGCATCGATTTCAGATAGTTGAACAAAGTGACTATTAAGAACAAGTATCCTTTGCCAATGATCGATGATCTCTTTGATCAGTTGAAGGATGCCAAGATATTTTCAAAAATAGATCTCAAGTCAGGGTACCACCAGGTAAGGATAAAGGATGAATACATCAGCAAGACCACCTTTAGAACAAGGTATTGTCATTATGAATTCACAGTGGTACCATTTGGATTATCGAATTCACCTGATTTTTTCATGTGCTTAATGAATGGTGTATTCAAAGAATATCTAGACAAGTTTGTCATAGTATTTTTGGATGGCATCCTGGTGTATTTCAAGTTAGAGGAAGAGAAGGAACATCATTTAAGGATGGTGTTGCAAGTGCTAAGAGAGAATCATCTGTATTCCAAATTGAGCAAGTGATCATTCGATCAAAAGCAGATCCATTATTTGGCACATATCATTTCAAAAGATGGGATAGCCATGGATCCTGAGAAGATAGAAGCCATTAGAGAATGGTCAGTGTAGAAGAATGTGACAGAAGTCAGATCCTTTATGGGTCTAGCTGGCTATTACAGAAGTTTCATTGTAGGGTTCTCAAGGATAGATCACCCCATCACTTCCTTGCAAAGGAAGGAGAATAAATTTAAATGGATAGAAGAGTGTAAGAGAAGCTTCCAGCAATTGAAGCAGTTGTTAACCAGTTCTGCAATCCTGAGGATTGTAGATCCAAATGAATATTTTGTAGTATGTACAGATGCATGAAAAGAAGGACTGCGGGTTGTCCTCAGACAAAATGGATTTGTGGTATGTTATGAGTGGATAAAATTGAAAGAGCATGAAAATAACTATGCGACTCATGATTTGGAATTGGCATCCATAGTGCACACTCTGAAGAAATGGAGGCATTACATCATGGGAAATAGGTTTGAACTGAGGACATACCATAATTTTCTGAAGTACTTGTTTGATCAACCAACCTTAAATGCTAAGAAAAGTATATGGTTGGAATTCCTTTGTGAGTATGACTTTGATATCAAGCATATCAAAGGAAAGGAGAACAAAGTGGTTGATGCATGCATCAAAAGAGTGCATGAACTACATGCTACAACCATTAGCATGTATCAAAGTTATATTAAAGGTGGAATTTGGGAAGCTGCAAATGCAGATTTGCAGTACATGGAATTCGTGACAAAGATACAACAAGGTAAGATGCTTCAAAAAATGGAATATTATAAATTGGAAGCTGATGGAACACTCTTGTACAAAAACATAATTTATGTACCTAATTTCCAGGAATTGAGAATAATGATCTTGAAAGAAATGCATAATATGCCTTATGATGGGCACCCTAGATATCAAAAAATAGTGGCAGAAATCAAGAACCATTACTTTTGGCCAGGTAGGAAGAAGGAAATTGCATAATACGTCGCCAGATGTATGAAGTGTCAGAAGGTTAAGACTAAGCATAGGCACTCAATGGGGTTTCTACAACCATTACCCATTCCTGAGTGGAAGTGGGAAGTGGTGAAAATGGATTTCATCATAGGATTACCCAGAAACAATAACAACATCATTCCATCATGGTGGTGGTGGATAAGCTTATGAAAGCTACCCATTTTATTAAATTGAAGACCACTCACAAGGAAGCTAATGTTGTCGATATATATATGACGAAAGTAGAATGATTTCACATTATTCCCAAGACAATTGTGTCTGACAAAGACCCTAAATTTACCTCAAAGTTATGGAAGGGATTATTCAAAGGGTTCGGAATGAATCTGAACTTCAGCACTACATATCATCCTGAGTCTGATGGGAAAGAAGATAGGGTGAACTAGGTGATATAATATATGCTAAGGATGTATGTGATGGACAAACCATATAAATGGGAATATTATCTACACTTGGTAAAATTTTCCTACAACAATGGGTATCAAGCATGACTAAAGATGATCCCGTTTGAAGCACTTTATGGCAAAAAGTGCAACACGCCAATAAGATGGGACAACCCAGCTGATAGGGCAGTGGTTGGGCCAAATTTATTTAAGGAAATGGAAGAGAAAATGTTGAATATTAAGAAGAATTTAAACGTTGCTCAAGACAGGAACAAAATTTATGTTGAGAAGAATAGGACACACAGGGAGTTTAAAGTGGGTGATAATGTTTTCTTGAAAGTGAAAGCCAACATAATTTCCCTAAAGTTGGGAAACTGTTCCAAGTTGGCAGCCATATACTGTGGGCCATTTGAAATCCTTGAAAGGATTGGACCAGTTGCATACATGCTTCCATTGCTTGCATCCATGATGGTACATAATGTGTTTCATGTTCCATTGCTTAAATATATATATACCTGATCCTAATCATGTGATTGATTGGAATGTGATTTAGGTGGAGAAAGAAGGCGCCTTGCAAGTGCATCAAGTGCACATATTGGAAAGGAAGATCAAGTAGCTCCATAATCGATCCATAGTTCTTTTAAAGGTTCAATGGACATGGTACGGTCCTGAGGATGCAACATGGGAGCATGAGGATGCTACGTGAGATGAATACTCGCATCTTTTTTAGGATGTTGAAAATCTTGCTGATGTTGAATAAATAAGTTGCACTAAGGATAGTGAAAAAATGAGGGGAGGGTATTGCAATACCCCTAATACAAGCCCTAGTTGTATTATGAATTGTAAACATGTTTTGTAAGTTGGTAGGCTTATGTGTTAGTAGGTCGAAGAGCCTGGGTGTTAAAGGCTAGGAGCATGTTTTGTACATGTAAATGTTCATATTATTAATATAAAAACATCGTTGCATGTATACCAACCATGATAAAAGATAATGGGGGACTAATATCCACTAGGATGGGTAAGGGAGAGGGGGATGACAGGTTGGAAAGAGGGTTCAAGCCTAAGGGATTAAGTCCAAGAGAATAATAATTTATTATTACTCCAAAAGTTGTTTAAAAGGATATGTTTTTATCCTAAGTTCCGTGGGGAGGACATATGACTTCCAAATGGAAAGGAACGTGATTCATGAGTGACAGGTGTAGGCTCAGGCACATGTAGACTTAAGGGGGGAATTGTTGTTGTTGGGGGGGCACTCACGTACGGAGGTTCACACAAAGACTGCTTTTTCTCTCACACTCTCATCATCTCCATTATGCTAGACCATTATGCCCCATATCTCCTCATGAGTTCACTCATGCACTGAGAAAGAACGCAACCAACCCATTTTCACCATTGTTGAACCTGCAACCATTTTGCACCTCTGTAATTTACTGAGACATCCCTTGCCTTACCAGAATTAACTATTGTGGTTTGAAGAGGCAGGTTGTCAAGCCCATGGTTGAAGAGATAGGTTGTCAGGCCTATGAGAAAATATATCTCCAGGTGAGAGAGGTTGTTGTGGATTGAAGAGTTAGGTTGTCGGGCCTTTGAGAAACTCTCTCCAGGTGAGAAAGTGTTCTGAGGAAGTGAGTTCTCTTGGAGGGAGTCTCGTAGCTACTGCAGAGCTCTAAGAATTCTATTTCGACCCATTGCTAAATCCCAAGGTAAGGGAGGTGTAGTAGCCAATGGATTGTGTGACAGTGAAGGTGTATACTCTTGGGGTCAGACAGGCATGTGGGGAATGAGAGTCTGTGAGCAATGGGCATAAGTGGCTCCTGAGAGAGAATCCTTCCTCTTAAATTGTGTGAATTTTCTATTGACCTTACCTAGCCTAGGAATCCCTTGCCCGGTGGATTTTAGTCCTATCTTGGGGGTGACCTACTGGTGAGAGTGATGAGATGTGTGGTCTAAGGCTGGGAGGTTTATGGAAGTTTTGCACACAATTGGTGGTTTTACTCTAGTTAAAATATAAGTATCATTTATGTGCTTAATTATGTATGTTATGCATGTATGTGATTCTTGAAATGTTATCATGTGTTTCGTTGCATGTAGGAATTTCTATCAATTCCATTTGAGTCTGTATGGTAGCAGTAACTCTATGTTATTTGTTTTAAATTTGTTAGAAATGGATGTTTTATATATGTATGTTTGAGAAGTGGCATTTCCTGGACTATTGGTGGTTGGGGATGTTACATAATCCTTGATTGGAGTAAGTTCATTTATTCCCTTTTATTCCCTTTCAACCTTTGGACCTAGAGGAATCGTTGAAGGGTTTTGAGTACCCTTCTGTCTTTGGATTTACGTGTCCCTTCCTTTTTTATTTGTGTTTATATTTATGAGTTTGGTGACTTCTACCATCTTGAAAAACAAGTGCATGTGTCTTTGAGACTTTTATTTTTCCCATATTGATGAGCTTGGTCTTCTCTTGCATGAGAGACTCAATAAACACCTCAAGAGAGGGCATGGTCCAGGAAGCTCCAGAGGTGAGCCTAAATAAATGAAATGTGTATCAAACACTGAGTATTCTAGACCAAGTTTGGAGAAAATGATAAGAACCATTTGTTTCTCCTCCTTAGATTTATTAACCCCTCAAGCCTTGAGTTGCAACAAGAAATCGTTATATTTCCTAAATAAATCTCGGAGTCTATCGAAGGATTTTGGATCCAAAGTGAGAAATTCCACCTAGAGCATGTGTCCCCTCATCTCATCTTGTTTTCAAAATCCTTTCCATGGTGGTCCAAGCTTCATTGGGGGTTTTATAGGAGGATATGTGAAAGAGGAGTTCATGAGAAATGAGACTACAAATAGTTCCAAACGCTTTAACCATTCGATTCAAATACTTAGATTTTTATATGGATTATATGGGTTCGGTATCTATGTTCATGGTTAAACTATATAATCCTCTGCTTCGAAGATGCACTATCATATTTTCCTTCAATGAAAATAAATTGTACAGTGTAAGAATGAATTCTTTTGGAAATTCTATTTTTCCTGCTGTCTTCAATCTTCGATTTCTACAGAAATAATCTGGTGTGTATTTTTCCTAGAAATTCGTCGACTCTGATACCATGAAAATGTGAATGAACCTGCACAAATAATATGTAGCTAGAAAATGATATACAAAGTTTGCAGAAAAGTCATATAATAAATAAACGAGAGAGTGAGAACAAAGAATTTTCATTAATCAAATGAATGAATGATAATTTACACATGATATACTGATGCAGACCCCATACCTCGGCAGGGTCCACTGATCTCTCGGTTAAGGATCGCACTAAATCTCTGAGATGAAGTAGCTCTCTGATTCCCTATTGGAATACCATGAAAAAATCCACAGGTCCTTGTGCAACTCAGTCCGTGTGAACAAGCACCAGGTGCAAGCTTCTCTCACGCGACCACGGGCTGTGACCATGAGCCTAAACAAAGGTGCATCATGATTTCGCATGTTGGGTCTTTGTTTGTGAGTCACCCTGACTCTCTCAACCTCTGAAATCTAGAAAAAGGCCTAGCACTTGCTAGCCCTGCCCTTACCCTCTTTCCATATGACCTCTAGTCAAACCCTGGGGCCCACCTATGAGCGCATCGGTATTTCACATATCAAGAAGTCCGATTGTGATTCAGCTCCGTTCTCCTGAGGTTCGAATTCCCAATGCTTCAGATCTGACATCCCAGATCCTTCCTCGATATGAAAACTCAGGTCATATCATGAACAAATATTTAGTGAGTTCTTGTAATTCTTCACTTTGACTTCTCCAAGTCACGAGTCAGCAAAATGTTGATCTCTCGTTGCATGTCACTTCTCGATGGACAGCTAGGATTGTTGCGGCTCCTATCTCCTGGTGTATTTTCTCCTCTGATCCTTGCAAATATTTTGATACCTGATCCTCTGACATACGTGGGTCTCTGCCATGCGTCCACTAAATTCGATGGTCCAGAATGCCTTCGCAACTTTGCCTTTTGGGAATTTGGATTCCTCTTCCCTGAAATCCTTCTGATATTTGATTCTCTGAACACCCTGAAATATGCTTCCACCTGTCCTCTGATGATGGACAGTTTCGATATCTTTGGAACTTCAGGACTTCACAAAGTAGACTCCTTTGTACACTATCAAAGGGTTTAACCCTCGTGCACCTTCCTCCAAATCCAACATTTGTTGGTACTTGCACTCATATTTGACGACCCAAATTTGATATTCTCCTGTGCTCGCTTCTCATTGTCTAGACATGGGTTCCAACAGTTTAGATATTTTCCTCTACTAGATCCCATGACACCTATTACTCCTCCTCCTGAGCTTTGGTTTTCTTCCCAGACTTGGACGATTTACAAATTTTCAAAGGCCTCGGCCTTAGACTGTCCTCTTGCAATCCTGACTGTTGGGTTTTTCCTGCGCTCTAAAGATGTTGTCTCTACTGAGATTTGGAAACAAAAGTCAGCCTTGGCCCTAACACCTTCCTTACGCTCTGTGAAAATCTTTGCACTATCTCTCTTGATCTTTCCTCACTCTAAAAACCTCGAAGGGGTTTCTTGACCTCTACAATTCCTTACAAGATCCTTGCACATTGTTTTTCTATCCTTCCTGGGATTTTTTGTGGCCTAGACCTCAAAGTGTCTCGGCTTGTTTCTCCTTTCTGTTAGAACTTCGTGCAAAAAGAAACTATTCCTCATACTCTTACGAACTTGAAACAAGTTCACTCTGCATGCACTCCTTACACTTTAATTAGCCTTCAGATGGTTGTGTTTCAATACTTTTTTTGAGTGTTGGCCTGGTGCACTCCTTGCACAGGTCTTCCTCCAGAGTTTTCAACAAATCTGTCTCCTTGGATTCAACTTCTTGGACCTCAAAGGTCTTTGTCCCTCGAATGTAAGTGCCCTCTTGGCAACTTCGTCCTAAGAACTCCTTGTTGATCTTGCAAAGTATTCAGTAACTATGTTTTATGCTCCTCTTATTCCTCGAAGGGAACCTATGTCCTCTTGGCAACAACTACTCAAGCATACCTTGTTGAGCCTATAAAGTGTTCAACAACTCTTTGAGTGTCTTCTCCTAGACACTTCCCTTATCTCTGAACTCAAAATAGAGTTCTTATTTTGCACTCTTTGCACTCGCTCGATGCCCTCCTAGCAGAGCTTCATAGAATACTCAATGATTTTGTTTTCTCTTTGTTCCCTCTTCTACACACGCTCACCTCCCAAGTGTTCAGTAACCTTGCGGATTCTCCCTTGAGTTTATGATTCCTCTAGTATGCCCTCCTAGTATGTTCTTTCCTAAATTCCACAGAACTCAGATGTGCACTCTTTTAACTAGCTCATAGAGTCTTCAACACTCTGTCATGCAACCCCTTGCATTAAGCCACAAAGAACCCAGAATGAAATCAAAGAACCCTCAAACAGATAATTTTGTCTATCCCTACAGATGGAACCTATCACATACATCTATAGAATAAAATAATACACAGATGACATTCATTCATAACGATATAAACACACAAAGAATCTCATGGAGGAAAAACTGCTCTTTGTATTAATATGAATGTTCGGTTACAATATGGGTGAGCTCAGACTACAACAGAGTCTCATATCTCTCCTTATTCTCTTCTTTATTCTAATATGTTCTATCTTTTTTGTTCTCTAATCTAGATACAAAGATATTTTTACAAAAGAGGGGTTCCTTGAGCTCTTCCCTCCAAGCTACCTACTCTCATAAATTTACATTGAATTACATTCAATGGTTGTCTAGTCCGAATCGGATCTAGATCTTATCATCTTGTCAGCCATTAAAGGCGACTCTATCAAAATCCTTCACAAAAGCATCGATTTGGCTCTTCCATCCTTACAAACATTTAATTACATTTTTAAATTTAAAATGAGAGGGTTGGTGCCTCTCCCTTCCTTGAATCTGTGATGAATGTGTTGTCTAGATGGCATGTTGTTGGGTTGGAGTGATGCTCTTGCATCATAGTCAACTACTATGAGAAAATCGTGAGCTCCTGCTCATGAGCTTCCCAACTTTGTTGAAAACCACTTGTATCCCAAACTGTCCTTTGGAGTTGTCCATTTTCTCCATTGCTTTTCTGCTACTGCTAATTCTTCCCTGTTGTTATGGTCAGCTCCCTTCTGCTCAACTTTCCTTTGTTGATTGCTTCTTGCATTGAACTCAACATCAGTATCCTTATTTATTATATCTCCCTGTCTAATTGTTCCAATGGACGGCTCTCTTTATGCATTCTTATTCATTGCACTCCCTCCTTGTTGATGGGAAGATCAACTTGATCCCCCTTGTGATTTTATCCATCTCTTGTGGCCTTATCTTCCCACCCTGTTATAGACTTTAGTTCTACAATCTTATCACTGATCTTTTACTCAAATTCCTCCTCTAACAGCTTGACTACCATCTCTCTTATCAGCATACCTCTAGCTTCCTGTAGTTACTCCATGGGATGGTATGCTCCATCTGTCTCCAACCTGATCTGTTGGATGTGATGACTTTGCACTATCACCCTTCTCTCTAGCGCTTCCAACTCTTCACATAGATCAACAAATTCCATGATGTATGCTTCCTCCTCTTCTGCAGGCTTCAGTGTTGCAGTCATCTCCTGTTCAACTTCCTGGATGAACCTTTCGAGCCATTATGTTGAATGCTCTTCTTCTTATTCTGGGGAAAATGTCGGTGTCTTCTCCTTCTCCTTCTCTTCTTCCTCTATGATAGTCATTGTTGGCTATCTTTCTTCTGAAACACATTCTCTAGCTTCAATTGGGCTTCTTGGTAGGAATATCTCAATTTCCCCAATGATCATAATACTCCCCTAATCCTCCCCTTTCATGCACCAGATGTAAGTAGTGCATGAAAAATAACCTATGAATAACAACCAATAATGAAAATTTTCAGACAAGGCAAGGAAACCACCAATAAAGCTAATGGAATCTAAGACATTGCACAGATCCCAATTTTTGAATAGATTTTTTTCCATCTAACACAAGGGAAACCCCCCAGTCAACGACTAATGAGGATATGTCGATTGTTAGGTTCAAGGTTACCTAACCATAAGGAAAGTAAGACTAGGGTGCATGGTAGGACTACAACTTCATGTAATTCTGAGACACACTGATGGTATGGATGACATGCAAAGTCAAGAGTTATGAGAAATGGTCGATATAGGATTATAGACATCCTTGAACAAGAGCATGAGACATATGGAGGACCCTAGCAACATAGACTCAATGAAGAAACTTTGTGGTGTAGGAGGCACCAATAAAACTCTCCATAGGGGCTGGAAGAGTAACTAGTTGGAGGAGTAAATTCTAAGTAAGGAGCTCAGCTTCCTAAGGTCATGCTAAACCCAAACTTCGAATGACAATTGGACTAAATTATTTTTTCTCTATTCAAAGGAGCCATGAGTGCTTCAAACATAAGATAATACTCTTTTCTCGCCCGTCCTTTTTTGTTTTATCATAGTCAAATGAATTCTATTATATAGAGGAGGAAATGAGTGTCCTGAGTAAGCAACTAGTTCCAATAGTGGAACATACATATTCTCAATGCAACAAGGTGCATGTAGGATATGGACACTTGAGGGAATGTTTCCTCTTGGGCTATAGGGTGTCAAGCTGCAAAGGATATAAACAAGGCTCTACTTGGTTGATGATGGAAACTGCTGAGGTGATATGATTATAATGCGAAAGTGAAAACTAGCAATAGGCTCAATATTGAAAGAAAGAGAACGAGATGCAAATACAACTTAACTCCAAAGAATGTTCTTTTTCATAAATTTAGTCCCCTAGGCTCCGAAAAGTATAAAACAATACCCAAGAGAACTCTTCTAGCCACTACTAACTAGAGTATTCCTTTTTCAAAATTAGTCTATTTAGTCTAAAAAGGGGTTAAACTTACACTAAATAGACATCCTTTCAAATCTAATTAATGAATTTGAAAGAGACAAGTTCACTTGGAAATATTTTCTCTTTTTGAGATAGTTGGAAAAGAGCTTAAACAAGACTCAAGCATGTTGTTCTAAGAAACATATCATTGGGGGGGATAGGGCTCCCATGTAGGACTTCTCTAGAAATTCAACAACTCACAGATAGATGAAACAAGATTGGGCAAACCCAAGTCTTTCCAAGTCAAGGAGGATAAAATAATTGCAGAGGTTACCTTTTCTACAATATATCAAAGAATGCCCCTTATTTGGAAGGGTTTAGAAGAAGGAAGTCGACACTCCACAAGATCATTCCAATCAAAGGAAACCTCCCTAGGACTTGGATGGAGCATAATTAGAGAGAGTGAAATGTTCCCTTGTTTAGAAGGTACAAGACTAGAAATTTTAAGGACATGGTCTAAAGACGCGTCACCCCCTAAAAGAAGAGTGGTATTAAATGAAGATTGCATCGACAATGTCACTTTCTCAGACTTGTCACTCTCCAAGAGAAGAGTGGGATCGACTGAATAATGCATCTTCATGACCACTTCTTCAGCCATTGGTTGAATAGGATGTGAGACTACAGTTTCAAGAGATGCTTCACCCCAAAAAATAGGAGTGGTGTCGGCTGAAGATTGCATCAAAACAACCATTGGTTGAACAGAATGTGAGACAACAAGGTCAAGAGATGCATCACCCCCTAAAATAAGAGAGGCATCATCCGAATATTGCAACGACATGACTGCCATATCAACCAAAGAAGGACTAGAAATTTTGGAAACCAAATATAACTCAGAAAACAAAGGCCCCCTAGGCAAGGACCACAAATATTGTACCACGGTAGTAGCAGGGCACAAACGAGTAAGGTGATCTCCTTTGAAAAGTATACAAAGGAACTTGGGATTGCATCTTATACGTCTAGGCTTCTTAATCGTATGAATGCCCCTAGCATGACTTGTAGTGGCTAGTGACATGCTCCCAACATGAATTGCAGAGGCTAGTAGCTCATATCCAACATGACTTGCAGAGGTTGGTGATGAATACCCAACATGACTAGTAGCAGTTGGTGATGTATGTGCAGTATGAATAGCAGTGACTAGAGTTGTGCCCCCAACATGACATGTAGTGTATGGTTGTTGGTATTCAACATGACTTCAATAGATTGTTGACCTATCTCCAACATGACTAGAAAAGGTTGTTGATATAATGCCAATATGACTTGTAGTGACTGTAATGGTGGCAGTGGTTGGTTGTGGCATTTGAGACCAAGGTTCCAGAAAATAATGGTTTTGAGAAATTGCAGGACAGGAAGAGTTCTAGTATACACCATGGCCCTTTCCAGGAGGATAGTATCCTCCTCCAAACTGATTCATAAAGGGTTGTAAGGGCATCGTAATCGAGGAATGTTTTTGCGAGGAGAAAGAAGCATGACAAGGGTTACTTAGGTGAGGATATATGTTTCCCCTAGAGAAACAAACTCTGTGAAGGGGGTTTCTCATACTATAAAACTAACTACCCCCAGATGAAACACTAGAGGACAGACGGAGATCCTCCATGGGAAAAGAGTTTGTAGGAACCTACATAGAGGAAGAAGGATATATGGAAAGGATGTTATAAGTAGAATGACCACCAATTTGAGCACTTTCTCTTGGAAAAGTGAAGCTAGGATTGGATCTATAGGATGTATTATTTCAACCTCCTACCGTAAGATTTGGTTGAGGGATATGAATCCCACCAAATAAAAAGGGATAATAAGGAGGCATCATGCCCCTATACCCAAAACTAGGATTCACATAAGGCAATGAGACAGAGGATGGAAGGTGTGAATACACGTATCGCATACCATGAGAAAAAATATTAGAGGCTCAAGGTATTGTCTGAGTATCATGATTCGGCATACCACTAAGAAACACATGTTGGATTTCTGAGAGGGGGGGTGAATNGCAAATGGAAGGAGGCTCCAACCCCCTAGTTTCTCAGGCTACAACCTGAGGGAAGCTCCAACTCCCCAATTCTCTGGCTACAACCAAAAGGAGGCTACAACACCCAATGTTCTCCGGCTACAACCAGAAGGTGGCTACAACCACATGTCATTGCCCCGTCCTGCCACCCTAAAGTAGAAGTAGAATGATGGAACCACTATCACACTATCACTGTGATATATACCGTTGTAAACATGTACCAATAAATCTGAACCATGCATCAACCATGCATCAACCTGTACCTCAACTTGTAATCAACCTATACCATAAACAAGTGCATCAACCATGCACCAACCTGTAATCAACCTGTACCATAAACAAGTGCATCCAACCATGTACANATCAACCATGCACCAACCTGTAATCAACTTGTACCATAAACAAGTGCATCCAACCATGTACAAAGTATGTACCAATCATGTTTCAAATACTCATCAACTATGACTCATCAATATGTACCAACATCATCAACTATACACCTCATGTATGTGCGCCAACTCATCAACTACTTGTCTCAACCATGTACTCAACATGTACCACAACCGAAAGCCCTCATCAATTTCATCATCCAAATCTGATTTGTAGCTCTGTAATAGACCTAGTGTATATGATCACATTCACACAAACCCTCCTTAACTTTAAAAACAAGAGACTAGCATTTTCATCAAACTTTTCTTTAGTCTCACATGCCTAGTTTTGGATTAGTCAACAACCCTAACTTGAAGTAATCATAACTTTGAACCTGTAATGTATAAATATCTAAAACTGATATAAAATGTTCTTCAATTTGTGTTATTCAATTCCTCCAAGATTCACTACTTGGAACCTCTCAGAAAAGGAGTTATAGCAAAAATGGCATACCTTGTTGAATTCTGGCTTATTCTAGAGAGTGACCTTGTAGAGCGTTCCCTGCACAAAATGTTTGATGAATTCATCTAAAACTGTTACAAAGAATACCAAATACTATACCCTAACCAAAAAAGTTTCTCTCACTAAATTTCGATCTGTTATAAAGAAGTTATGACGTTTTTACCCGAAACACTTGATTTTGACTAGTTTCAGGACTGGCCACAAACCCTATTTTCCACGGAGTGTAACTCCCAAAATACAACGACCCACAAGATAATTTTTTTACCAAAGATACTTGGATATGTTTTCTCACTTTCATAGAAATTTCAGGATCTGAATCATTATATAAAATAATTTATAGTGAAAATGGTGAGATGACCTGTAAATAACATACCTTAGAAAGCACCATCAAAAGACTTTATCCTTCCTTGCATTTTGGCCTTGTTTTCTTCACTTTCCTTAGAATTTAGGCTTAGATATCATTTGGTTACCTCAGACACCTATATATATTCAATATTCTCAAGTGTGATTCAAATGAGAGAGACTTGCCTCTCATTTATACTCTCCAAGTAGCTTCCTTAAAAACATCTTCTAGGTCACTTGGCCCACTTTCCTTATTTTAGGGTTGGGTCCACTTCTAATTTTTCCAATAAATTTATTATTGAAATTATTTATTTTTTATTAAATTTGAATTATATTACACTCATCACTTCACTTTATTATTTACCTTTTAAAATCTCTTAAACCACTTTGATTACTTTGACCTTTTGGGGCTTCTAGATGACATCTGAGGGTGCTCCAACTTCGTAAGGCCATAACTATCAAACCGTGAGGATTTATGTGACATTCTACATACCACCAAAAATGGCATGACATGTACTATCCATATAGAATAGTATTATCCAAAAATATATCATAATGTATACCATTACGCATCAAACAAACTTGGGTCCATTACCCAAACCTGGGGTCTCCAACTTCTCATGGCCATAACTCTCTAACCGTGAGGAATTATGTCACGTTCCACATACCACCGGAAATGACATGAAAAGAACTATCCATCTAGGATATTTTCCCTGACAAATTCACTTCCCTTCATCTCATTATTCCATAATTAAGAGTGGGTTCTCTTACTCCACAAAGCATCTTCTTGTGAGGGCTTTCACCATAAGGGGACCACTTTGGAGTTCATCCATATTTACTTCTTATCAACCATGACAAAACAATAATGATTCATATTTACATAAAAAAATATTGGGTCCNATTATTCCACAATTAAGCATGGGTTCTCTTACTCCACAAAGCGTCTTCTCGTGAGGGCTTTCACCATAAGGGGACCACTTTGGAGTTCATCCATATTTACTTCTTATCAAACTTGAAAAAAAAATAATGAGTCATATTTACATCAAACAATATTGGGTCCATTACCCAAACCTTTGTGCTACGGGGCTTTGTGCAAGGGTTGACATCAATGACAACCAACCTTAATCAACAATCTCCCCCTTTGGCATTGATGACAACACTCTGATGCAATATTGAAATCATATCACTCATTCTCCCCCTGGAACCATGCCTTTGTCCTCTGCATCTGATAAGTCTGCTCCCCCTAGAACCATGCCTCTATCCTCTACATCTGATAAATCTGCTCCCCTTGGAACCATGCCTCTGTCCTTTGCA